>JAQFYB010000949.1:0-40027 GCA_034694085.1 Pogonognathellus longicornis
ACTACAAAACCTGAACTACATAATTTCGTAAACAAAAACATGCCTCTGAGCAGCGCAGTTTTACGAGAGAGCTACGAAATTTGAACTCGATTCTGATTGGTCCATTCATGTTCGCGGTGAAGTTTCTCGTAAAACTACATCATTTCGCAGTTTTAGGTTCGTAGATTGGAACTACGAAAGTAGAAGGTGAACCCATATTATAGCCTACATTTTGAAAATATTATTTCTAGATACGACTGCAGTCTTAACGGATACTTAAGCTGCCATCCCGATCTTACTTTTAAAACTCGTGTTTTGATTCTCACACAACTGTTAGAAGGAGTATCACACCTTGAAAAGAACGGCATTGCACATAGGTACTGTAGTAATGTTTTGTTCTATAATATGGAGAAATCATTTGTTTTTATAACTTTTAAAATACAATTATACAGTGCCTATTCTAATATTTTACAATATATAATGATCACAGAGATTTAAAAACTGATAATATCGTATTGGATCTGTCAAATGGAGCCGAATATCCAGAGGTCGTGATTACTGACTTTGGATGTTGTTTGGCTGATAAGACGCATGGACTGAGTATTCCTTTTAGAAGTTATGACACTGACAGAGGTGGAAATACAGCCCTTATGGCCCCAGAAATTACTACAGCTGTACCTGGAAGTTGGAAATGGTTAAATTTCGAAAAATCAGATGTTTGGAGTGTAGGCGCGATAGCATACGAAATATTTGGAGCTCCGAATCCATTCTATAGAAATGAAAAGGGTGACTCGAAGAAACTTGAAAGTAGGTCATACCAAGAAATCGATCTACCGTCTTTGCCATCAGAAACAAATTCAATTATCCAATCTTTAATTTTTAACCTGTTGAAGAGAAATCCTAGCGAGGTTAGCTTTATAAATTAATTTCCATAATTGTTGTATTGATTATTTTGTACTTTCTCTTTTATACCATGTCATGCTATTAATATTTTAGCGGTTAAATGGTGAATCAGCTGCAACTGTTTGTAATGTATATCTCTGGGCTCCTACCGCTTGGTTAACAACGAAAAAACGACCCAAAAACGATGAGGTATGATACAAAACCAAATGAAGCACGAATATTTATTATTTATAATCCGTTTTGGCATTCTCGTTAGAGTGCATTTACCTATACCTTTACACGCATGCATATTAAATTGTATCACTTCTTTGCAGATCATGCAATGGCTGGTGACACTAACAACGAAAGTTCTCTGTCATGGAGCAAATGAGCTGGAATACAAAATTATTCAGAACTTTCTCCATCGAATTGAATTCTCAATGGTCAAGTCCGCAGTCCAATGGATTCAAAACGCGTAGGCGTGTGTCGCTGTTTTATTCGATTTACTGTTTCCAAATATATTTTCTTTCATAGAATGAAATTTTTGTGCTTAAACCCTTCTATAGTACCATTGACTACACATCTTTTCTGTTGTTCTAATTTCAAACCTTTAGCAGCATACAATTCTTAATCAAAAAATTAATTTGTCCCTGTAAATTCCTATAAATACTTTATGTACATAGTCATAGCTGTCAGTAAGTTGAGACAGACGTATAACGTATTATATCCGCAGTAGTTCGTAAATAAAAGCGTTTGACGATTGACGAGAAATTAACACAAATAAAATGACAAATGAAAACCCATGTCAATGTAGAATTGCAACTGTTCATTAGTTTCATCTTTTGGGCATTTAAGGCAGAGGTATTTAAAGTATTATTCGTTACAAACGGTAAAACATGCACAAAGCGGTTGCCGCTACCAGAAGAGCCAGGCTCGGTGAGTTGCAATGTTAAAACACGTTTAGTCTTTGTTGACTCAACCTTCATTAAATTGGATGCAATGTTGGCATGGTAGTTCATATTAATGATGCATTCTTCATGTTTGTTTTAGTAACATTTTGTAAGCATAAAGCACATTTGTAAAATATTGCATTCGGGAGCCTTTTGCAAGGTTAGTTAAACTCTTTGAAGCAAAGTCAAAAAGTGAACAAAAACGACTCTACGCTCTTGAATTAATTTTGGAACATTCAGTTTGCAATGAGCCCTCGAACAGTCTCATCTGGTAAAATAAAAGTGTATTGCACTTTCATGTTAAAAGTAGTACATTATATTAAGCACTTCACATATGAGAAAGTTATTATTTTTAATTTCTGGAAATTAAAACAGTTTTCCAGCAGTACCAGGCAGCTAGAGCACAGTTTTCTCAATCTGTTGCCGATCTTGCCGGTCGACCTGAGTGTGTGGATCAACTTCTCCAGGAAAATGTAGTCTCATTGTTGCGCACACTTCTCACCGACGTATCTCCATCCATACAACAAAATGCGACCATGGCGGTGGGACGTTTAGCTGGACACTCCCCTGCTCTAGCCGATCTTTTAGTGAAGCAAGATTTAATTCGCATAATCCTCGTTTTCAATATGGACAAATCAAACGTAAAGAATCATAACAATTTATCAAACCACAAAGATGCCATGTCCAGTCCACAACAGACGATAACATTTTATAGGAACAAATTGAATTTGAGTATTTCTATTTATGATTAAATATTATTGCAGCGATTCTTAAAGAAAACTGCATTGTTGGCGATACGAGCTGTGGTGAAGCATTCTGCGGAATCGGTGAAAAGTGTTATAGATATCGGAGGGTTGGAGATCATAGTTGGAGCTTTGGAGGAATTCGATCCTGGAGTGAAGGAAGGAGCTGCATGTGCAATCGGTTACATAGCGCGACATGAACCTTTTCAAGTAATTGGCTCTGGTATGTACATGTAGTACAAATGTCTTTAGATTTATACAAACTTCAACAAAACCCTCACAAATTAATGAATGCCACTACCACATTTTGTATTCAGGTCAGGATAGTTGTAGTGGTAATCATATTAGACGCTCCCCCACATAATTTATTAATTGCTTCCAAGAACCAGAAGTTCTCTCTGAAAATGAAACCATAAATGAAATGTACAAACTAATGTACTAGATTGTAGACTCATAGTTAGTCTTGATATAAACTTACATACAGATGCACACTATTTAAATTCTTTGTAATTGTAGTTCAATTCGCAAATTAGTAAGGTCACTGAATTCCCCACTGAATTTATTAATTGTTTCAAACAAGAATTTGGCAGTTCTGCAATGATGAAACCAGAAACGTGGTCTTAATAACGTGTCCACATTATTACTAATACCAGGAAAGTCAATGGTAATTCTTTAACCATCAACTTGCTTTGCTGATACCTATACTCATGCATGCATATTTAAATTCGTGCAATGGTAATAATGTAGTTCACATATGTTGGGTAATTGTAATTCTGTGGGAGAAGTTTGAAGTACCTAGTTCAGTCAATATGGATGGAGTCTTGTTGCAAGACGAGAAAGTGGTGAAAGATCAAACCGCATCAAAAGCCAAAGAAACATGTGAAATAATTTCGGGACTGAATTCTGCAGATGAAAATGATATGGCGATTAAAATTCATGACTGTCTTCCTGCCTGTCGCATATGTTACGCACGTAGAGTACAGTGCGGAGAATTCATATTCATGAGTTGTAGCAAGTTACTTTACTACATTACATTACATTAAGCGACCGAATTTTTTATACGCGTCATGCTCAGTTACCTTACACTTACAACTACAACTGATCACTTTGACTGCGTCGTTTGCAATCATACATTTTTAATGCTGTCCCTTGATCAACCTTGAGAAAGGAAAGTTTACAGTGTGTATTAAACTAAACATACCTACATACTAGATAGATTGTGCCAAGAATTGAAGTGTACACATTATTGTACAATTTGTATTCATGTACTATTTGGATTTGGGTACTTAATTTATGTACTATTTCTGTTTCATGCTAAACCATTCATGAGTCGCGAGTCCTTTTTATTGCAGCATTTACTCATTCCTCCATTATTTACAATCCTTCTTTTGCTTTGGTATTTTAGCGTGAGGGAGTCAGTCGCTTTGCCTACTTATTATACACAATACATTCCAGTGGAGTATCATATGAATATATAATTTGTTTTCACAGGAGCTGTTCCACTTCTCACTCTTTGTTTGCAAGAGCCGGAAGTGAATGTTCGCATTGTAGCCGCAAGTGCTTTGGCAGATATTGCGAAACATTCTCCGGAAAGCGCTCAAGCATTGTTAGATGCTGGTGTGGTTCCTTATTTGGTTCGAGCTACAAATAATATTGACACTCGTCTAAAAGTAAGTTTTTCTTTACAATTTCATTCAATGTTTCCATATCTGTAGGTATGTATATCATGTGTATTGTATGTGCATATTATACAGATGTTCAATACACTTAATAATTCATAATGCTACCTACGTTGTCTCCCACGCGGAAACTAGCTTTGTATGTATATTATACACTAAGGCTATTTATTAAGTGAGTATATCGAGCAATGAACTTATTTAAAAGCAACAAAGAAGTTTTTCCTTTACGTCAGAAAGTGAATCAAGTCGCGTCTTTTGGGATGGTTGTATGTATTCTATACAGTACATTGTTATTGAAATGGAAATGACAGTAATAAGTAGTAAGGGGTCTAAGGAGGATGATGATTTGTGTTTGTATAATAATATTGTTGAACATGGTTATGATAATGGTATTATTATTACAGAAACTTGCATGACAGAAATACTCAGTCAATTTATGAAGTATGAAGTGCATGGAGAGGAACGAAGGGATATTAAATATTAGATGTTATAATGTAGTAGTTCTATGGGTGGTTGTGTTTGTAAATTATTCTGGGCTTCGGCTTGTTGAGTTGATATTGAGCTATTAGACGTAATAGAGTTTTGTGTTGCTGGGAGTATGAAGTATAAAGATGGTTTTAATGACCATTAGCTCGTCCCATCTGTATTTATGAGCAATTGATATAAAAATGAGGTCTAAACAGGAAGACACTATTCACGATTCATCGATTGTCCATAATGCATGCTGTTTCCTCTTTTCAGCGTCAATCTCTCAATGCATTGGCTTCAATTGCAAAGCACACGATGGAGATGTCGGAGACAGTTATTGAAGCGGATATTTTCCCCATGGTCCTAGAACATGCTGGGCATCCGGATGAGCTCGTCAGGTACCTCACAGACTTCTTACCCAACTTTTCCAAAAACCCAGTAGAAAATAGATACCTTAACTTAACTCTTCTTATTGTGTCTCGCCAGCTATACAGCATCCATTCTCCCAATATTATTACGCAATTTATAGTCTTAATAATATTCTAGATGACTTTCCCCACTTTTTATACCTTTAGAGTACAAGTACACAACTGTAATATACTTAAAGGCCATAAGTAGCAATGAAAGCACCTCTGAATGCTGAATTTCTTATATTATTATTATGCTCCAGCTTTGGCTAGCTCTATTATTACGTAGTATCAAATAGACGTAATAGGTAGTGAAAACGTTGTTGGACCAAGTCGCAATTTTTGCACTTTTCAAAAACTTTCGCAAGTTAGCGTCTCGCCGTTTGTTGAACTTGTAGCATGCAATGCACCTTATTCTTATACTCACCCCTTGTTCAATCCTAGACATGATACTAGAACTTTAATACTGGAATTACTTCAACTACATAGGTATAGCTACCTAAATCTATGTAACTCTCACTCATACTATCATACTATACAGCTCTCTCCATGTAACACGTACAAGTAACGATTCTCCTACTCCAAAATCCCATGCCTGGAGTGAAAGAGTATTGTACACTTACAAACACGAAGAAAGATCTATCTGGTTATTGCACGCTACATGCGTAGTTAAATTCTAAAAGTGCCCGTGGAGGTGTATTATTTAAAGCGCTATACACCGCGGGTATATAATGGAATAGCATATTGCTTCTGTAGAATTTATGCGTATGTCTGTACATGGGCGATGCGATGGCAGGAGAAAAGTAGGCTATAAAGTATGATTTTTGAAAGTGGTAAAAAATGAAATTACTTTGATCGATAGGACACAGACACCAATACACTTACTTTCCTGTAGGGCCAGGCACGCTCTGCCAATACAAAAAATCACAATGCACGTCACAGTGAAATTTATTTTCTCTTCTTGACTACTTACGTAGTCAGCAAACACATAAAACCCTAATCCGTCTGTTGTTTCAATGTAATTTAGGAAAGCTGCCTGCTGTCTCATCAAGGAGGTTGTGAAGCATTCCCCAGAGCTTGCCAATATGGTTGTCGAATGTGGTGGTCTTGGCGTAAGAACTTTTATATGTACCTACCTTACACATTTAATATACATTACATATACACATACATACAAAATATACATCTTACATGCCACAATAACTACTACAGTCTAATACATTGATATACAACTAAACGAACTAGTAATGCATAGCACATATAACTTGCACCAGGCTCTGTCTCTCTATTTTTATTTTTTTCCATTTCAATTGGAGTATCAGTAACTGACATGGTGGTCGAATTACGTATTGTGAACGGTGAAAGGGTGAAATTCGTTAATATAATGATTTATTACTATTTCCCATGACATTACACATAACATTGTTAGCAATTAGGAAATGTAGGAATCCTCTGCTCATTTTCTGGTTCACACACAGTCCTTGTGCCCCGTAGTGGCTGTAAGAACATGGAAGAAATACAAATGCGTTTACCAACTATTCCTAAACTAAACTCGACTCTTTATTATAGCTCCAAGTCTTTTGTAGCAATGTGTATGATTGAAAGGACTGTATTTGTAGCTAACTGTATTTCTGTAGGTCTATGTATATCTGTAATATAATATAGCTTTATGGTGTAGTGCAATTGAAGGCTTAACACCATTGTGATTGTCACACAACACACATTCACATGTGTACACATGAATAGACTGACGACCTTTTACTTCACGAAAGGTCTACCCTTCTCAAATTGCCTGTATCTAACAAGTCAGAGAAATCATCAACTCATTCGCATACATCTCATACTTACTAAAGTCGGCTTTTCATGAGCAAGTACCCTTTTGTTACTTTGGTCTTGTTGAATGCTGGCTGCTCCTCCGGTGTGATATTGAGGTGCTGTGTTACAGAGGCGTAGCCAGGATTTGGTGTCGGTGGGGGGGGGGCAAACTCAAAACATAATGTATATACGTGCTAATTTTCACTCGAAGAGCGAAAAATTTGTTCAAATTCGGCAAAATTGAACATAAAATACATAAAATTCCAGCGTAGCACGAAAAATTTCGCAATTTTTGGTACTTTTTTGGCAAAACAACCTATTTTTTTCCGGGTGTCTCTGGGGTCACCTCCTTCCCCTTGGCTACGCCAGTGCGTGTGTTGTGTGACTCATGTAAATGCATAAGCTGAAGAGAGACGGGTCTGAATTGAAGTATGACGCAGTAGGCACCTACACCGCGTTTTTCGTGTAGTACAGAACATACATAATATGAAGAATTGAGATGACAAGGAGAAAACGGATTTATCATTTATTCTTGGCTACCAAAGAAGTCATACTTATCTTTGCGATTGTACGGCTAGATTTTGTGACTATCTTTCCTTATCTCTTGACTTGCATCAACAACCCACCAAACCAACACACCACATCCACAACTTCCTTGCATGGCTTAGTGTACTACCATGCATGGACACTTACCATATACTACACTAATACCTTGGCTTGGATGGGTCACTTATACATTTGTGAATGTGAGTGCATTTTTTATGTTTGTACTCAACAAGGAAATACTGCTGACAGAAATGTCAACGTACACTACATATACTTTGACAGTCAATTTAACAGATAGCGACAGGAGCATAGCAAAGAAATATTATTGACGAACATGTTGTTAATGGCATTAGAAGAACGTCATGGTTTTAACACTGGTGTGTCTGTGTGTGGTAGTATCTGAATATTATACAGTAGTAGCTTATTCCAAGAAAAGTCCCAAAGCTACAATAATTCTTGTATAGATCCATGTTGTATGTATGTGTGATGTATACATTGCTAGTATTAGTATTTGTCGAAACATGTCTTGTTTAGTGGGAATATATGTAGTGCTGGAAGTAAGTATGTAAGTACAAAGTGTCTCTTGTGCTGTAGTGTATTGGCGGGTGATGTAGAGGGATGCGACGGAGATATTATATGCAAGATAAATAAATGTAGCACAAAGTTACCCTATTGATGCTTTACTTAACGTACGCCAGTTTCTGTTTCCAATAATATATGTATGCAATGCTACACTGTGTTCCTCGCATAGTACTAACTCAACTTTTCTACGGCTGTCATGCTACAACATAGCCAAATTGAGTTTTGAAGTGAGTATGAGATACTATCAGTACAGATAGAAGTTTTGAAAGGAAATTCTATCGATTCTCGGAGGTTCGTCTGTATTTTAGTATGTAAAAGCGCACCTCTTTAGTTGTAGGTACACTTCGTTGCTATCTTTTGCATCGACTCAAGTCTGTCGTGTACATGGAGTAGTATACATGCATAAGATTTTGATTCTGACTTTTCCCCCTTTATTCCTTTGCCTCGAGAGCACTGTAAAAATTATTTTTTATGTTTTCTGTCACTCAATCAATGCTTACGATGTTAAGCTTATATGCATACAGGATTGCGTCACAGACACAGATGTGCTCAACAAAACATACCTTTCTCCTTTGTGCACAATTCACACAGAATTTCAATCTTTTCTTTCAAAAATTCTGACGTACAAGTATCTACAGATATATACCTACCTACACTTCAACTTTTAGCAAGTTATATTAATTTATACGTGTATTCAAATGTCTACACAGTGTTGCTTTGTTCTTTCTTATTTGTGCATTGACATATAAATGCCAAAAAGTAGTTTGACGGAGTTATGTTGTATATAGGTATCACATTATTCTCATGCACTATTGAACAAGGTTTTAGTATGTATCCTTATGATCTCATGATGAATGGCAACTGGCAAGTAGTTGCACCACAAAATCAACAGCCACACAAATACTGTCAAATTAAACTCTTCTGGTCTGACACGTGCATGTTATGAGCGTGAGACGGATTTATGTTATAGCCTATGGTGGTCACTTTTCTCTGAATTGGGATTTGTGACTGGATACTTGTTTAAACAGCGACTAAAACTGAAAACACAGAAGCCGAAAGGAATGCACCTAAATGCATCGTAAATTGTGAAGTGTTTCATAATGTAAAATTATAGACATCTAACGTCCTTGCCTTAGGTACCCCATATCTTCAAATATTTACTTGTACTACAAACCTGAAAAATCACAATTGATGATGGAATTTGGTTCAAAGATATGTAAAACTTGAAAATTTTGCTCAGGGATATTGCACAAGTTGCACAAGTATCCAAGTAATCACACATACAAAATAGAAAAGAGGGGCGTGTTAAACGTTATTGCATACCTACTAGGTATATAGTTTTTGGGATAGCCGAGTTTGCCCCTGGCTGAACCCATTTTAGCTGGTAATCCACGTGTGTATTAAATAAACCTGGTTAGTTGGATGTTTCTATCTCAAAAATGACTGGAGAAAATATTGTCTCAACTTTCCTTTTATGTCCACCAGTATTTGCAGCATGAAGATATTTTAACTGTATAAAATATTGGAAACTTTTCCAACACATGGGGTTACCCCTACTGCTTCATTTTGATGGTAATCGGCAGGAAATTTCGTAGAGTGTAGTGTGATTAATGAGTAATCAAAATCCCGAATGTAATTGGACAACTGTTATAATAACATGCTTGTGATTAGCACTCTAACGTTGCAGTACCTGTCTTTCAAAGAATTCGTGTTTTATGTACGTGAGAGATTAGGCGGGTTATATCAGCATGCCGATGCATGCAGGCATTTTTATACACAGGTGGCTGGCTACCTATGCTTCATCACATTTTGCATGCAGTTAAGTTAAGACATGACTTGATTAATATTAGAGCACAGCATGAATTAAATTACAAGGCTCATCAATTCATTCCACGCTATTCGTGATGACGACTTCATAGTAGTTATCTCTGAACCGAAAACACCGTGTAATTATAAAGCTCCTGGAGAAAGAACGAAACACTAACTTTTTTAAATGCTTTTTCCTGACTTTCTTTTCTCGCTTCTTTCGCTTTGCTCTCTTTTGTGCACATTTTAATAAATCCAATTTGTGTTGATGATAATTGTTTTTCCTTGTTAATCCCACAGGTTCTTGTTAATTCGATCACTCGCAACAAAGGTGAATCACGACTCCCTGGAATTCTGGCGTTAGGATTCATTGCGGGGCATAGTGGACAATTGAGCACATCTGTTGTGTACAGCAAGGTACGTAGTTTTTCAAAAGTACAAGCTTTCTGAAACAACCATCCACACATTTACTTGTATGATCATTAATTTGATTAATTACCTACGTCGAGACACATTTAAGTGCTGTAGTAAATGCTTCTCGGGCCGATTTGCTTTTGCCGTTTTGACTGTTTAAGTGTTTTCTTGTCAGGGAGTCGATGCATTGGCTATTGCGCTGGAAGATGAGATGAAAAATCATATTGGATCAGCTGCTGCATGGGCCTTGGGGTATTTTTATACAAAAATGTGTCATAATCCTAATCGTAACTCATGTTTTGTTTAGACTTTTTTGAAGTTTTTGATAGAGCTACTTGTGTAGCATTAGCATTTTACTGATAGTGTAGAGGTAGACAAACACTTTTTGAAATTCTAATTGAAAACAATGCATTTTTCTTTTGAGAAATGTAGTGTAGGTAGAGTGTAGAGAAAAAGCATTGCATTTAAGCAATACAAAGTGTTCTAGGCCATAGGGTTAAGTAGTGTAGTTGTGTATGATGTATTATGTAAGTGTAGAGTGTGGAGGCAACAAAACACTATGTAGATCGTATCGTGTCAAAAGTAAAATGAACTTGTTGAAAATGGCATGTGTGTTAGACTTAGAGCCCTGTATAAAATACGGGCAGTTGATTTGGCAAGGTGCACAACTTAATATTGTTTTATGATTAATGATCTCAAGTGTGCAGTTCCAGGAGAGAAAATAAGCCTTAAAATAATTTCGAGCTAAAGCACATGTACCTAATAGCTACTTGCTACTTCTTTCTCTTTTTAGTGTTCTTAATATGGTCCTTGCACATTTATTTCTCAATGTTCGTCACTGACATTGACTTTGAGAATGGGATACTAAATCATAATATTACATTTGTCAAGTTGCCAAATTCTTAGACAACAAGGCTAATAAAATAGCTTCACTTACACTGTCGAGCGTCTCTTATGTAAAACGATACGGAGACATTGTATTAAGTTTTGATAGTTTCTGCAGACTAATGTTGTAAGTTGAGAGTTATAAAATACGCTGTCTTAGCCGAATTGAAAATGCTTATGAAGTCATTCTATATTTATTCCTGATAATGTGTCTCCCTGTTTCTTTATTCCATGTTCAACTTTGCTCTGCCCATTCTACATATGTAAGGCATATTGGAAAACATTCGACTGAGCATTCAAGACACGTAACGAGCAGTGGAGTTCTGCCAAAACTCCTACAAGTTAGTAATTCGAAACGAATTCTCGTATTTTATTAACTGCTTGTAATTATAAGTCTCCTTTCTTTATCTCTCCCATTTTAATGTGTATAAAGTAATTAATATCCATTTGCTATTGCGTCACACTCACAGTAGCAATCTCCTACGCGAATGATAAATTAATATGAAATGTATATTTGTCTTGGAATTTATTTACTACATTGTTTCTACTCTACTTCAAATTTCTATTAAGGTATACCTCAGTGCAGACTCTATGAGGAATTCCGAAGAAATGAAGGAGAAGGCTAAACAGGCTCTCAAAGTATGTTTACCGAAAAACTATTTGAATTTCGGTTTCTTTATAAGAATACTAAATTATGACCGAATGAATACATATAATATACCTAATACCTACCAAGTCATTATCAGCATAAGTTCACAATGAATAAGTGAATTAGTAGATCTATATAGCATAATAATACATTTGTAAAGTCTAATATATTGTACCAAAGAGTTGGAAAAGTTGGTATTTAAGTATTTGTGTAAATGCTATAGAGAGTACTTTATTAGTATTAATTAAAGTAGAATTAATGTCTCAACTATTCTGATTCTTACAGATGATTCTTATGCGGACGGATGACCTGGACGCACTGGAACCTCTTCTTAACAATGCCCCTCCGAAAATTCTCAAGTATATCGTGGCTCAGTATTCCAAGGTATTTATGTGTTAATGAATATATTATGTGTATTTTAAAGCATTTTACATAAGTATTATTATGATATATTATCTAAATAGTATAATTGATTCATTGCCGGAACGAATGGGATATGAAATGATTGGTTGCTTTGCTTTAGGTTGCTAAATAGAAATACTACACTTCGGTAATGGTAATAGTGTGTCTTATATCAAGGATATTATTATTGCTTTATTTTAACATTTTAAGTAAGGTACATCGGTACATGTGAATACGTAATTCGGGTATAAGTATAACATTATTTATAAGTACGTAGGTACATACAGGACATTTACACTGCACGCATAAGAAATAGATCTGTATATATCTCTGTAGTTTATATGAAAAGACACAAATAAAGTTCTAACACAGTTATTTCTTATACTTGCTCAGTCGAACAATAAATTAATAGATACATCCCTATCTCCAGCTATAAATCGGTAGAAAATGAGGTAGATAATACTAAAGGGTTACGTAAGTACGACATTTTTCGATAGTTTTATTGCAGTTTGCTTAAAACGTTCCATAAGCTTTAGTTTTGGACAGCTTGCGATAAAATTTCGCATCCCGAAATACATTAATAGTTGTTATAACATTTTGGAACTTGCGATAGATGCCTCGATAAAGTGCAGTCCGCGTTTCTTTCCTTCCTTCCAATTCCGGCAACGAATAAATACTGGAAACACTGTATCGTCTGTCATTTTCTCCCATCTTGGCAATTATTGCATCCAGAATTTCTTAAATGAAATAAAGATACGGATTCCTTCTTCCTTAACGCTTTTTATGTGACCTAACGCATACGCAAGTTCAAGTTCCGTTCAATCCGAAAGATAGAGAAGAATAGTTGTGTGTGGGTTTCTACTGCGGGTGTAGAAATCCCATGAAGTTGTTGAGGTCGTCTTATCTATCAGGGAGAGATGTTGGAATTGATAATAATATTATACTGGTAATAATAATATTAAATTACGATCTTCGTTGCTGCTGTATTGGTAGTATGTGATTATGTAATACAAGATAGAATTAGAAAAATTCTGCTTCGTCGTTAGTAGCACTTGTATTTTCGAAAGACGAGCTCGGAGGGGAGGTCATGAAAAAGAAATCAAGAGATGAGACTGGAGGATGAAGTCTCTGTGGGAATTCCTGCACTTAATAAATTAGCGACCTTTGTGGCATCACTGCCAATTTGGTGACGTCTGTTCGGGGCACTTTCAAATAGAGTTCGGGAAGATCAGCATTGCCAGCAGATTCTGAGCCAGAACCATAAGACGAAGTGTTATTTATGGGTTGTTTAAGTAGCAGATGTTGATTTGGCTGCAATTGACTTGGACTGTTGCTTTGTTGATGAAACTCCTTGCAATTGTTGTCCAAGTGGAGAGTGATGACAGGTTTTGTACTTGGAGCACCTCCACAAACTCCAACTGCAACTCCACCGGTATTTCCTTCCGTTCTAAGTGAGACACTGTTTAATCGCGAAAGAATTGATTCCAGTGAACCATTCTGACTCTGACCTGGATTTTCCACTCTTGTTGTGTCGCAATTTATCCTTTGCTCTGCCATAATTAGATTTCACTCGTAGGTCTTCTGAATCTGGATCGATACTACTATCGTGAGCAACAAAAGGTGATTGATGAGCTTCACTCCACTCCTGTTCATTACTCGTTTGACGGGGGGCCAAGACCAAGCGGTCACTACCGCCACTTCCACCACCTAATAATGTGACAGTGACACTTCGAGGCTGAAGAATATGCTGCTGCCTGTTTTTTACGCAAAACTTGTACGAGTAAGATGTAGTCAGATCCAATTGAAACGCCTTATGTAGAAAATCAGGGATTTTATCACCACGATGATTACTATTGCAATCCCAACTCACGCTTTTTGCTTCCCTCCTCGAACTAACCGAATTTCTGCCCAATCCAATTCTTATTCCTTCTTCAGCAGAACAACTACCCGGAGCATCAGCAGAAAAACTCCCGTTGTTGTCAAGGGGCGACCCGAGATCCTCTTGCCTTCTTGTATGCAGTTGAGATGACTTGCCTTCAACTCGAAGCAAAGCTCTTCCAATTCCAACACGACCACGTTGTTCGTAAAAACTAATAGAATGTCCTGATTGAGACTGGGACTGGGATTTGGACTCACAAGAACTACTGTATCTATAGTAGCCTTTAGGAATAAACGGATGCTCAACAGATTTTCTATCTCGTCTTGTATCCTCTTCACCGATATTTCTCTGACTGTAGTCCTTGTTGTGGTAATCCACTTGCTTTTGTTCCATCCTCTGTATATATATAAACATAACACATTCACACTCACATAAATACGTAGGTACGTCTCAGTAATGTATCTACGTATAAAATGTATATAGTAATCCACCCAACCACGTCAACTACCAGTAAAAAGCAGAGCAACTTACGTGTGTAACAACCTTAGGTAGTTTCTATGTAGCTATAGCTAGTCATGATGTGTTTTACGTGCAATGCTAATGCAATGCTATGACATGGTGGTAGTCAGTGTTTAAGTATTTCTGTTGTAAAGTCATCCTTCACTTACATGTATGTATACCTAGCTACTATGTGCATTCGCATGTATACTCTGGGTTTCTATGTTCCATGTAGTTATTATAATATGTACATACAGCTATAGTGACGTCAATCTCAATTTACGTACGAAGCGATTACTTTCAATTATTTCGAATGAGTCAAGTCAACTCAGCCAAGCCTGACATGCTTGATTAGTGAATTCTGTTCATACTACAGACTCTGTAATTCCATACAACACGTACTTTAAATTCTATACAGCTTAAGGCCAACTTTTAACCATTAAACACCACATGGAATAACATTATCGCCTATAGCGTTGCAAAAATTAGCATTATGGACAGTGTTCTCGATTCCAATGTTTTTGTACGTATGAATATATTATGTAGAACCATTACCTATTAAATGTACCTATATTTAAACTTTTATTAATTTACCTACCTGACTGTACGTATTCGAGTATCCGAGTACTGCATACTGTAGTCTACATGGTAAATGTATATTCGTTTGTATGAATAAAATACACGTGTAATAGCGATTACTACATCCATTAAATTTGCAAATGCATCATATCGTGATCATGCCTAATACTAATAAGTATGATGATGATGCGAGCACATTATGGGAATGCCTTGTTTACAAAAAGAAGACACCTATTTTTAATTTCATAAAGTTTACGTTCATAATTTTATGTCTATAATCCTCCTCTGACGTTCTGTATGTTTAGTGGTAATTTTATTATATTTATTTAAGCCTAGCCTGTTTACACTTTACAATTTAGCGTTGTAGAGTTAGTTTGTGTTTCCTTATTGACACAGTCAGTGTTTGGTTGCGTTAATGGCATTGAATATTTTTGTAAGTTTCCACAGATAACAAAAAGTTTCAGTTGAAACTTGCTTTAGTATTATATATTGTCGTCAATGCACATCACAAGCTGATAGATTGTCATGTCGTCATCGTGTCAAAGTAGTCCTTGCTTTGTCACTCTGATTTCAATTTAGTTTTGGGATTTCTAAACACTCGCACTCTAATGATAATATTTATATGCAACGCAGACACAAACACGGCTGTTGGTAGATAACGTGTTTCTTTGTACACGTATAATACACTACATAGCATAATAGTAAATAGAATAGCTTAATATTATGATTGATAATAATATCATAAACATATTATTGTTGTTTTATGCTTCTATTGTTAATATTATATTATCGTATCATCAATTCAGTGCAGGAAAAACACGTGTGCATTAGTAATACATTTATATTATAGTTGGTAGTAAGTAGGTAGTTATCAAGTAAGTTCAACTACAGCTGCAACTACGTAAGTACATGATCGTCATACCAAGCCAATAATGCATGCCATACAATTCGTGCACGTCGCATGAAGCATTAACACTGTAAGATTATTGGTGAGTTGACAGCTTTGATGTAAGTATCATGATGAGACTTTTTTAGTTCTTTTGTCTAATGGATTACGTATTAGTTAAGGTTATTGTAGGTGTGTACAGATTTTCCACTGCTTTATTCTCTACAAGGCTATTCTTGTATTTGTATATGGGCATACCGATGAGTCAACTCAACTGAGCATGAAATCAAATATCCCCAGCAAACTTAGTCTCCTATTTGTACTTCAGAAACTACACAAAATTTCCAAACAAAGACCAAAGTATGCATAACATTCAATACAGCAGCATTCTATTCTCTAAGTCTATTCTATCAGTATGTATAAGTCTAAAGTCTACTCTAATACACACACACATAGCATTACTCTAAAAGTTTAAACATGCAGAACAAACTACTAAAATCATTGTCTCAATATTAATATTACTCTACATGTACTTGTACTTACTTTTAGTTTGTCTACCTTGTTTTTCGTTTTTGTCAGTCGTGACTAATAGGATTTAGAGTTCGTTTAGTGCATTTGTATGATATGAGTGCGCAATGCAATGCATGCTGCTTTAGGAAAGCAAGGTGTGAGTGAGTGGGAATTACTAGAAGTATCAGTAGTATTAGTATTTGTGTGATTCTTACTTATTGTTAGTTAGTTATGATGACGATCGCATTCTGTCGAGCGATGATAATCCGGGTCATCCCATAATCTCGTCTCGTTAAGGATCCAGAATTGTCGAGATAATAAATGTTGTAAATTACACGAGTTATTTGTTGGAATAGTCACTGAACTGACGTCAAACCAGAGCCAGAGGCTGAGCTCAGAGTTCACCCAAGCATGAAACTCTCTTTATTGACTCTTCCTTCCCTTACCTTACATTTCAGCACACTCTTCTTGTCTTTGACTCTGTCTCTCTCTGTGTGTATGTCTCTCTTTATTATTACTGCCACTGCATTGCTACTATACGTACAAACGACACGGACATTAAATCTGTGAACTTAGAATAGAGTTTTAGGTGCGAGAAAGAGATGTTCCTACTGCAAATACCAGTTGTAGTCAGTTTGGTGCTAAAAGTACGCACACAGAGAACTAGACTATCTTATTTAGTTTACTTATGATATTCTGCTGTGTAAACTGTGGTGCTACTACCATAGCACACTTTAACGGAGCTTGTGATGATATTATTATAATGCACATGTAATATACTGACGCATTAAAACTGTGTCTAACATAACGGTGACGGTTGTATGTACATTGCTTCAAGATTGCAGTTAAAATAAACCGAATTTCATGATCACCGCATGCGCTTATAATATTATTTCGGTCTTCTTGTATCGCTGTGACTGTTGTGGCCGTGGCGTCGTGATCGTGGTGGTGGTGGCAATGGCAATGTGTGTGTGTGTGTGTCGTGCTTCTAAAAAACTTATCGTCACCTGGCACTCGCTTAATGCCCCGAGAGCCACGCTGTCCGGAAATGAGTCCCATTCAAATACTAATAAGTCAAACCCATTATATATTAGTAACTAAAGTGCTCAGACTCCCGAGCTTCTATTTCCAGTGCTTTATACAGACTCAAAGACTCTACTGTGCTGCATAGTAATAGTATAATAAGAATAAGAAACACCAAAGTGTATGTACCATACCTGACTATGTGACTATTATCTGTATGGAGTCTACTATGTCATATCTATGAGTAGCATTAGGTATATTAGCATGAAAAGGTGAACAAAGCAGAACCCCAGCTTTGTAGTGGTACATTGTGCATGTATTTGTATAGTACATGTGCGAGACTCATGTTTAGACTTTGACTGAGAGAGGCTTTGCTTGATGGAACTTGAGTTATTTTAAATCATGGCAAATACATACACACCGAACCGAAAGCAATTGAAAAGCTAAAAGCGATCAAAAGACTAGAATTTCGGTGTTCCGCTCTAATATTATTTGTACATAGCTCCTAGCTACCTACTATTAGTAGAATAAGGTACTCTATGTACACTACACTACGCATCCATAGCAATTACTTCTGCTTGAAGCACATGATCAAGTCTCTCTGTCATCGTTGTGTAATTTGCATTACACAGCTTTGTATATTGTAGACTGTGTATTAATAAAATAATATTGAATTTTGGTGGAAAATTAGCAGTATGTAAGTGCTAAAACGGATTATTCGCAGACTGAAGTTCTTGTGGTGTTTGAAAATGAGAATGTCACGATAGAGTACTATTTGTATGTATAAAACAGTAAGACCAAGGGATGGATGGTGTTAGGAGAGTTAGGTATTACATAGTGAAGTCGTTTTCAGAGTACTAGGAAAAATAGCTTGTCACGGAAGTAATCTAATTGATTTGAACACCCATAGAAGAACATTGGGTCTCAAAGCTCTGTCAAAGACTCATTTGCACTCGATGAATTAATTTAATTAGAAATACATAGAGAATGTGGAATGATTGTCTGTCCGGGCTCTTGTATCCCGTACTCCCTGTAGTAGTCGCCTGGGCAGAAATAGCTCTGGAGAGCTTATTGCTGTGGATTCACCGCACAAAAGGAGAGAGATGATAACTAATCGAGATAATGTGATTTTGTTCATTAAGGTACTTCCTTGTAATGCCGCTGCAAGACGAGCCTTCGTTACCACTGGAGGCTTGAGGAAAGTTCAAGAATTGCTTGCTAACGATGCTACTGAAGGATCCATATTGAGGGAACATGTTTTACTGTGAGTTTCCTTTACTACTACACTCCAATCCAACTACTACATCGTTATATTCTGTCTCTGTGGCTCAACAGCTTTTCTCAGAACCTTATTACTTACTGCACTAACTACTTATGTATATAATACGCCACAATTTCTCAGACAGAAATCTTCTTAGCTTGTATAAATATATGTGTAAGATGGAAGTGGGTGGTATAAGTATTTACAAGGAGCTGTCAAGTCATAAGGCACTTTGCCATTGTCATTTTTATTGCTTGATGCTCTACAAACAGTGTTATTACTCCAGGCTATATATTCTAAGTAAATACTAGGGATGCGCATATATGTACAGTAAGCAAATGTACAAACATTACTACACGGAAGGAATAAGACCATGGGTTGGTTTGGTTTATAGAAGTAGTTAGTAGAAACGGAGTTTAGGTGAGAGTGAGAGGAAATTGGATGTGTAAAGCTACTAGAGCTTCTAATTAATTTTTTGGCTCGTTTGCAGAATTAACGCCTGTTTCCCACCAGACATCATCAACTATTTCTCTCCCGATTATCCTCAAACACTGCTGGAAAGAGTCGAGCAGTTCAAGCCCGCGTTAAATATCGACCCGTCTCTTTGGTCTGACCGTTTGTTTTCCTACACAGAGATACCCAGTGAGATTAAGGATGAGATTTTGTCCTTACAACGCAATTTTAACAACGCAAAAGTTCAAGAAGATAACGAGTCATATTTGGTCAAGCCGCAATCCGATGCTCCACCACCACAACCAATGCAAGAGAATGGCAGTTATAAAGAGAAAAAGTAGTGTCTATGTTATGTAATAACTGTAACAAACTTGTATTTTCCTTTACACAGTATGCACATACAAACATTATTCTATCCATACATTTTTGAGTAGGTATTAAATGCCTACCTAGTTTATCTGTATACAATCCAAAGCAACGTTATGTAATTGGCAATGACAATTTGGCAATCACTCGATCCTACGAACTCTGAAACGATGTAATGCTAAAATAATAGAAATTAATGGAAACGTGGTATTGAATTGACTGCTGCTACATGTAATATTTATTATTATTGAGGGATGGATTGATGTAGTGATAAAACCAACAAGTAAGTGCCAAAATATGTTTATGCTATTAAAAAAGTGTGGTTTTGTTAATAAATAAAGACTTGCCAATTATCTTTGTTATAATGGGGCGCGAATGGTGTAATTGAGCCGACAGAATGAGAATGTGTATTCGTGCCAAGTGTTATCAATCATGATGTTGTAAAACAAAGAACTGGAATTTTATCAACTATTTCGATTATCATCTTACAAAGGCAATGCACACCATCACATCACTAGTAGCGAATTTTCTATTTCAAACATTTAACATCACAACAGTAATAATATGATTTATTAGTAGTGACACTGTCGCAACACGAAGTGGGACAATGGAAGGCAGCTTTGAATTCATGATTAAATTTTCATTGTTTACACCTTTCTTTTAGACTAATAGAATTTTAACGAATGTGTCGTCTATAAATCACCGGTATATGTTATCAAATTCGACAAGAAGAGCCTCAATAACAAGATTTTGTTTCATCAAGTCAAGAGCCATATTAGTAGATTCAGTTGCGGGCCACATGAGTGTAGGACCAAATACAATGGCTAAGTTAGGAATCTGCATGCGATTGAATTCCGAGTACTCGGCGACTTTGAGCAGATGTTTCAATAGGGCTTGAAGGGTGTAACGATTTGCTTTGGCCAGAGAGTCGACGATTTCCCGGAATTTGTTTACCTTTTCTTTGTTATTTTGTAGATCTGAGGAAAGAGAAACGATTGTGATATGTAAATACTTGGATACTTGCAAATGACAAAGCGTAGTTGGTTTGAATTGGCAAGTAGACATAATAGGACTAATGTAAATATTCTTACTGCAAGCTTGAAGTGACTTTTCGAATAGATCATATGGTATGAGAGGTTCTTTCATTTCTCTGAAAAACAGTTTCAAGGAGCCGGCCAACACGTGGACATCTTCCTCTTGAAATACAACAGCCATGTTATGCTGATCAACCTAAATACCACAAAAGCATAAAAGTAGCTTCAGAAATTCAATACAGGAAAAGTGCTGTGCTGTGAAATATTTATACACAAACCTGGAGCCGAATCCTTTGAACGAGACTTAAATTCCCAGACGCCCTATAAATCCCATCCGTCTTGAGGTTTTCTGGCTTGCTTTCGATGGCCACTATACACTCCTCAACAAACCGTGGAACGCTTCTTTTCTCAAGCATGCACAGTTTCTCCAGTGAGCATCCGAAAACCGACTCATCTAAAGAAACATTCTATTTGATTTACGTCCTTTAATTAGTGTGCACTTCTTGTACTCCCAAATTCAACTGTCTGATGCAGAGACTTTTCTCTATCTGCCTCGTTTTCGCTCAAATGATCTTCTTTTCTTTTTACGACACGACAAGCCATGAACTCGGCTTAAAAACTAACCATTCTAAATACTTTCCAGCTCACACTGGGAAATTGCATAAAAACTATTATGTACGCATCGTCTACTTCTTTCTATCTCATTAATCGAGAAAACAAAATTTCCTTCCATCCACGACATCATCCGCCCAAATTTTGGCAAACAAGAAATTATTTTTACTCTTTAATAGAAAAACTTGTAACACACGAACCTTTGTAGATGCCTTTTTTGACAAGGGACTCTCGAGGAGGTCGCCGATGAAAAAACTTTTTCAAGTGATCCCGGATTTCTATCTTTCTCGTTTTCTTTTCTCCAGTCACATCGTCCATGGATCCAGTGATTTTTACTGTTATTTAATATCAAAACCACGTGAAAATTTTAGGTTAACGTCACGTCATAGTCATACCCTCACCATATGAAAAATAGTAACAGCTAGGTCGATTTGCTATAAAAACTCACGTTTGGTTGATTTATTTCTGCTGAGACGTGAAGAGATCTTTCTTTCGCCGATGGGCACATCAAGTAACGTCTCAGGGCTTTCAGTACTTCTCAATCGTAAGGAAAAGTCAAGCTGCTGAATACGAACCAATTAGTACACATGATCGAACCCGAGAAAATGGAAAATGACAAAAAGTCGGATTGCAGAATGGACTCTTGGCTTGACTTACGGTATCAGACTTTTCAACGATGCTTTTTATGCAATCGAACCATTCTAGAGCAGTTTCCTTGTCATCTGACTGGAAGAGCATTTGCAAGTCCGACGGAGTGTTTAACTGAAACACATTTTTTCTACTCGACTTCTCCTCAGTCCAGTCCAGCGTTACACCACCCTCAAGCTCTATTTCCAGGTCGCTTTTTGTTGACGTCTAAAAGTTCATTACAAACTCCAGAGTTCATTTGCTTGTCACTATTTCCCCGGAAAATATATGTTTTCACCGAAATATATTTATTATCTTACAGTAAAGGTCTTCTGATCCTTGAAGATGCTAAGATGGTGTTCCGTGAGCACCACATAAACTAACGCCCAGTTCTTTCGCACTTTCTTTCCATTTTCGGTTATTTTTGTACGAGCCAAAGGTCCTTCTCTGACAATCTCCTGACTGCTCTTATCCTTCCATATAGATATCGGTGTCCGTGGTAAACTATTCGTATTCCTAGCATTTACTTCTGAGCCACTTGCCTTTCTGTGATACAAATGTTGCAAATGTAACTCTTGATTCAACCACATGCATTCTGCTAACCTATGTACTTAGTACATGTCATTTCTACAACACTTTACTATCAATCCTTACTTTATATCCGGAATGAGCATCGATTTAGATTTTAGGAACCTTTCAGCTACATCGCCAGTGGAATGTCGCTTTTTCACACTTGTAGGTGTTCTTGTTTCTGGTCGGAGTGTCATAGTAGACGACGAAGATGCTGCATCATGTTTATCTCCGAATCCATCTCCCGCAGCCTTACTCTCCGATGAATGCTGAAGAAATAAAGTATAAATTATAACCATCCGTCTTTTTTAAACAAAAACAAAATCCATTTGTATCTACATCCTCTTCAACTAATGTGTACGCAGTATATCTAGAAATACTTTACAAATATCTCCGGAGTCCGGATACATACATAGAGTAGACCACCATTTTGCTTTGTGGACTTATCATCAATAATACCAAAAACACCCAAATACATTTGAAATAAAATCCTTTGTGATTTTATACCACAATGCACAGCATGCAAACCTTCACAGTGCGATTAACACAGTCGAAGAACACACAACGTAGAGGTAGGTACATAGTATAGGTATAGCTACTATTTTTTACCCTAAATATAGCAAACAAACTACTGAAGCGCAAATTCTTACAGTAACCTTATGAATTTGCGTTGAGTCCCGTTTTGCCTTTAAAAGTTGAAGAGCAAAAAGTGTCGCTCTGAGTGATTGATTTCTGTCAATTGCTCTAGGTAGCTGTATTGTATACACCATTAATAAAAATAGGATAAAAAGTATAGCAGGTTTGGCCAAATAATTTCCTTTAAAGCTTCCAATCGATTCTTTACACAATGAAGGAACTCAACTATGACGAAGATTGAAAATAAATTAGATTCCCGACTTGTCTACTACATACTTGTATACATACAATATAAATATAAGTCGTAAAGTGTGAATACATTTCTCATTGCATTCCGTATCATTATTTGTCTCTTATACAAGTAACACTCTTGTGATGCTCCTCCAATACAATACACCTTGTATCACATTCAGTCTTATTCTTACACACAGTACGGTGCACAAACTTAACTTCTAAATGTGTCTAGGGAGAAAATATTATATCACATCCTTGTACTTCTCAGAGAAAACTTTATGTACACCTAAGCACCTACTTGAGTTCCGCTTGTGAGTCTACAGCGGTCTGTATATACATACAAGAGACCCTCTATACATGTAAATAATATATAGGTACCTGCTACACATTCGTTGCAATATTATTGGAAGAATATTAAAAACGACGATGAAAAGTTGAGTGAAAAATTCGGTTTTGATACTACTACTACTTACATCACAGATAGCTACGAACAAAGGTTTCATGCTAAACTGCCTACAGACTACAAATAAGTTTTATATGTATCTGTACTACTACTGCTATTAGCTATTTTGCTTACGTACTGTATAATATACATAGAGTGTCATTATATTGCGAGTGTGTCATCGATTTATTGTAAACAAAGTTAGGTACATAGCTATTTTATAGCTGTCAGTAAGGTACCTTATCCAGTTAGGTACCTACTGCGTAAACAGTGTGCAGCTATTTACATTAACTTTATTTACACTATATCTAACATAACCCGCCTACGTATATGTAGTAGGTACTACATTTTTAACACGTAAAGAGATAACAATCAGGTACATTAGTTAAAAAGATACTTTCTGTCTTTATAATATAAGCTATACAAGGTCATTGTACATAAATGAATTACATGTAGACATACTAAGTATTAAGTAATAATACGATGCGTGTATGAAAAGTGAAAAGATATTGGCATAGGTAATGTAATATGAATTTGAAAGCACAAACCTCTTCTTGGTTTGGAAGAGAAATTCCAGGAACAGGTAGGAACCATGAAGACTTTGAGCTGTTTTCCTCGTAAAAGTAAACCTTCCCTTGAGGATCAGTCGATGTAAGCCACTGCGAAACGTTTAAATTTTTATTAGATTCGGTACTAGTAGTGTTAGTAGTAGAAATAGTAATACTAGTAGTTTCAGGGTAAGAGCTATCAGAATTTTCTTTAACTGCCAACAAAGACAACCCACAAGTATGAGGTTGAGACACTGAAGGATCTGATTCTGTGTCACTGTAATTATTTGTAATGACGCTCTCAAAGCCGGAGCCTTGAAAAGCTTCATGTAAAAGTCGGGCAGCTTCGGGTGAAATATCTTTCATCATTTGATCAGAGGGAAAAATATTTTTAGTCTGATTACACTCCATCGCAAACCCTTTGAACCACCACTCCCTACATTGTGCAACAGAGACAGGCTCTTCTCTGCACTTAACTACTCTCAATTGCTCCATAATAAATACACTAAATAATTTATGATTGTGACTTCCTCCCCCTCCCATGCTTCTGTATTCCTCTCCATTGTATCCCATACACAAATGTTCCGCTATTATTTTACATTTAACTGTTCTCATTTGTCTGACTCTTCGAGTATCTCCTCGTCTCTATCTCCTCTCTCAGCAATTCTATTCATTTTTCGATTCAGATTTGTCAGACAGTCAGACTCTACTCCGTAGTCCGTCCAACGAGGATTGTAGTATAAAAGTACTCTGACTCTGACTCACAGACTTATTAAGCCTTGACAGTTGCTATATAGCAACATGACAGCATCCAATTCAATAATTCAATGTATTTGGTACTATTGTACTAGGAATGTATATATTTTACTATGTAAACCTCTAACCTGCTTGTTATGAACAGCAGTATTAACAGATTTGATGAGCCCGAGTACTCCAGTCCCATCAGTCAATGAAATCT
This sequence comes from Pogonognathellus longicornis, assembly GCA_034694085.1. Classification (NCBI taxonomy): domain Eukaryota; kingdom Metazoa; phylum Arthropoda; class Collembola; order Entomobryomorpha; family Tomoceridae; genus Pogonognathellus; species Pogonognathellus longicornis. Next base: position 25,324 of record JAQFYB010000949.1, read on the forward strand.
CGGATTCGGAAAGTGACCTCCGATGAACAGAAGGAGCGACGGCTATTGTCGCTCTATTGCTGTGTTGTCCTGCCATTTTATCGCTATATAGTTCAACTAGCCTTTCTGGAATTCTAAACTCTATGAGCCAATGTAGAATAATTTCTCGCTTTCAAACTAATGTCTTTGTAGATTTGTTCTGTAGTGCACAACACAAAATTTTATTGGCTACGGTTTTCCCCATTCTGTTTCCCAATAATATCAGTATTAATAGCAAATAGCAGTCTGCATCCAATATCAGTGGGGCGATGGTTTTATGCTAATGTTGCGGCTGCATTATATAATAGTAGTGTCATAAAACAACTACAAATACTTACAATACATTCACACGTTAAGTCCTCTATGTAACTACATTATTCGAAGCAGGAAATTAAACTTCCTTCTCTCAACTTAGGATTCTACCACTGTTAAATTACCTTGCAATTCATAGTTTTACTCGTTTACATAAAGTCGTTGCTAAAATCTAACCGCTATATGCTTTATGTTATGTTGTTAAGAAACCTCCAGCATTCAAGTGTAGATATAGACTTGTATATATATACATAGGAGAAGGAGTAGTGTGTCTAATGCCCAACTTCGTTAAGTTTTACTGGTTCCATCCTTATCAAAAGTTTTGGTTTAGTAATTTAAAGCTATAGTTGACCTCTCTACGTATCTGCTGCACACTAACAAACACTAGTCTTATTATTATCCATGAAGTACGTCAGTAGTTTGTTGGTTGTTTATATTACTGGTATACTAATTATACTTGTTAAACTTGACTTCTCAGCTTGGAACTAGTGAACCAACTGTAATAATAACACTGAACATATTCTGATTTCGTTTTTCCGTGCCAATTTTCCTTGTGGAAATAATATTCTTACATATATACAGATACCTAAAGAGATAGGTAGCTTATGGCATGGTATGCATGTATAATGCAAAGACGGCGGAAAGTAGCTTGGTAATTATAAAGTATAAGTATTGTATTATGCAATGACAAAACTTAAAACTGGTAAGGCAAAGGAGGCAACTTACCCGTGCTCCAGTAATTTTGTTGATATAACATAGCTGTGAAAGAGATTCATCCCAACACTCTTGCCAGTCATCAGGTACAGCCACTTTTGTGCCTACACCAACATCCGTAGCAGAAGAGGTACTGCCTTCCGACTGTTTGGCTGAGTTGGTGGGATGAGCTGCCCCTGCTGCTCCTTTTGCTGCTGCAGATGCACAGTCTTGGTTTCTAGAGTCTATTTGTCTCGCAATTACCGCTACTAAACTTTCTTTACTTTTGGAATCATTTTGACTTGGCTGGTGATTTGAGTTGGTATTGTTACTTTTGTAGGCTTTCTTTCCAAAACTTGAAACACTGCACGCATCATCCGTTTCAGAAAGATTGTCTAAGGATTTATCCATCGAAGAACCATGACCGGAAGCACCACCCCTCCAACTCGACAAACTTTCATCGCTCCTTCTTGACGAATTCCTAGGGGGTTTCCAGCTTCTTAACTTAGTGTCACTATTATAGTAGTAATATCGCTTTAATTCATCACTGTAATATTCAGCCCAATTATCGTGTAGGATGCGGGTAGCGACATCCGATGGGGACGGAACCGGCGGTCTTGTATTCTCACTTGTTTTCATTTGTTGCAGCAGACCCTGTTTCTCAACCAACAAAACGCTAATTATAATTCTTTACACGTTGCACCAAATTTTATCACTGCTAATATTTGCACACACGCTATAATTTACGATCTCTCACATCGGCAGGCACACCCATATGTTCTAGGCACATAATAACATTATGTTTTTAGTATGCCCAATATTTTAAGAGACTCACTCTGTAGACAGGTGCAATGTATCAAATACCATGGACGTGCCGTTTTTCTCTTAGAATACTAAATGCTCTAGATACGGTTGGAGGTACTAACACAATACACCAAAGCATGTACTAGCTAACGGGAAAATTTACTGACGAATATATTGAATATTAGAACTGAATCCATACATTAGATGTGCAAATGAGATCGAGGTTACTGCATACACGGGATTGTGTAAAAAGACTGTCTATTTTGTGCTATGTAGTGGAAATGGATGTTCAAAAAGTATGTAACAACAGCACCATGATTGGGATTGTGATTCACTCCCACAAATAAATGCAATACGATATTTATTATTCTCATTTCTTCTCGTGCTATGCAATAAATAGTTTTCATTTCACACAAGAACGAGGTTTGGAGCTATGTACATCTGTGTACACTGTACACTGAATTGAATAGTGAATACAGTTTTACGTATTACAGCAGCGTAGGTGGATATGAGTGGGACGGACAGGACACAACAATCAGGGTGCTGTGCAGAAACCATCAAACAAACTCTAACTCTGCATGAGATCGTGATGCGGAATTAAAAAGAGGATGCCCCCAATTTGTAACATGTATGAATGAATGGTTGTTTGAGAATAGTAAGTGAAATCGAAACCGAATGACTAACGGAAGAGAGAACTTACAGTTTGATTTGCTGAACCACTGACATTATGAGACGCCTCGCCTGGATCGGCTGTAGAATGCGGACTGTGATCTGTAGATTCTTTGCTTTTTGCGTCGTTATTACTATAGGCAGGGTTACGAAAGCTGAGGCACTTGTTGATCGCAGAAACTTTGGAAAGAACGTTATTGCTTCCCGTGGATAATGAGGTCAGGTCAACAACAGATTCGGAAGTAATCCCGGGAAAGATAATCTGTTTTGATAGTTCTTCTAAACTTGCAGACCAATTTTTCAACTTCATGGCGGAAGATGCAGATGAAGAACTTGATTTGGAATGAACTCTGTGGCTTGCCCGTGACGTTTCATTTCTGTTAATCACAATTTTGGTTGGCCCTGATGAATTTGCAGCAGCTATATTTGCTTTAATTGTTGAAGGCAGTACATTGCCAGTATAGTTATTGTTTTCGTTTGAAGATTTGAGAGGCTGTTGCTGCTGAAGTTGGGCAATTTCTTCAATAATAACAACATACTGAGCAGGCACAAAGAAGGCTTTATTGACTCCCGGTCTAACAACTTTCCACCAATGCTGATTAGTTTTCTGCAGTAAATGCAGAGTTTCCCCCTGAGTAATGGAAATTTTCCGGGTTTTGTAGTCATACTCGTAATCATATTGTACGCGAAGTACTATTGGCTTATCACGATCTTTGTCTCGGTCCCCGACTTGCGGCTGGTGCACAGCCTTCGTAGATGATTTTGTTACGGATGCCGACATAATCACCACTTTTGAAAAAACAATGCGAATAAAACTAAAGTTCCACAAAAGAGTCTTAAAACTTGTAGCTATTCGACTCCCACTCAGTGGACTTTCTATGGTTAATTGTACAGATATATCCCAGGGACTCTGAACTTTTAGATCTGAGTCACTAGTCAAATATTTCATGTCGCTCTTACCACAAATAGGAAATACTGGATCGGAGCGTACATAAACATATTTTTGATTTACTTTTCATTTTCATTCCTTTATCTTCATAAAACTTTCTTCTAATTTTAGAGTAAGAATAATATATAATATGTTTTCCAGGACGGTTTGAGATCTCAGATTGTTTGTATAAAACGTATAATTTCACGATAGATGAAAGCCATGTTGCGTACCACAAAATACATTTACTGGAACTTCCATGACACCACACGCGTCAAAACAGTAATTGTGTGGTGTCAGAAAAACAGTTGTTTTAATTTGGAATTCCGTACTGCGAACGAAGTATGCAGAATGCAAAATGATACATAAACCCAAACGAATTCTAAAAATTAAAAAAAAGTTTGCAATTAGATATCTTAGTATATGTATAATTTTTGAGTATATATCTTAGCAATTAATTGTGAGATTTGTAACTTTTTAGATTTGTTTCTGTTTAATGTTTCTCATTCTAAGATTCGAAAGATTCAAACAGGTCGACATTCGACAATAAAGTTTCTTGCAAGATGGTCATATTAAATCTTGCTGCAACACATAATAAGCAAACGTCAATCGCTCTTTTGAGCTGCTCTAGAACTCTATTATTTTGCAATGCAGCTACATTATTTCTTTGTCTCATTTAATATTATACATCGACCATATAAATTTTAATATATATCTACCTACTTTTTAAGAGTTTAATATTTATGATTACTTTTATTTCTCCTCTGAAGTCCATTAATGAAAGTTTACTTTCATGAATTTGTACTTCTGACTTTGACCTACACATACTGGAATACACCACAGCACACTAGTAAATAGGCTAAGCGGGAGATTACCGGGTACTCCAAACTTTCACTAGCATGTTTCATTTCAATTGTACTTAAAAGGGAAAGTTTCAGGCTTTGATCTTTATATATTACAAACACATTAAAATCGAAATTTCAGCCGAGTTGCATTGCAGTGTAGACATATAGACATTATAATAAAATATACATTTATATTATTATTATGATGGTATATTCATTTAAATATTCTACTAAAACAGATAGGTACATATACTTTATATATACAAATAAGAGCTACTCTAAGTGGTACTTTAGGTACTTTAACTTTTATGGCTATGTTGTGATTAACGTATTAGGATTAGAGTTACAAAAAATACATAGAAATAACGGGTACTTGCGAATTTAGTGAACCATACACAAAAACTGTGTAAGCGGATAGCGAATATCAAAGGAGTCTTAAAGCGTTAATACGTCAACATTGCTTTAAATAGTAATTGTAGTATGCACAGTTAGCAAATAAATATCCATGTGCTTACATAAAAAGGTTTCCTTTGATCATAAGTGGCTACTATTGCTTAACCGACCAAATCATTTTTGAGTTTCACATTTTATGTTTGTAAACAAAAAGGCATACCTATTATATTACGTTTAATTAAGTAGAGTCAAATACCACTAAAACCTTGTCTTGCTTACAACCTTGCTTACAAAATATGGCACAGTGTAATTCACAAAACTCACATAGGTAAATTATTCTTTAGTATAAATAGAAAAAAATAGTTTTCAATTTCTACTTGTTTATGTAGTATGTAGACATTGCCTAAGGCAAACGTAAATCATTCCTGGAATCATGCGCTATTTATTGGAAATGATTCACAAATGATTCATCAATTTACATATAAATAATTTAGAACTTAGTAAACTTCTATTTGAAGAGCAAAACAAGGGCAAATAATACAATGAAATATTTTAACTCTGTTTATTAGGATACCACAACAGCTTCCCAAGTGTCTATTATTTAGACGAGTACTTGTTGTACATGGATGGGAATGTATACCTAATTACTTTATCGGAGTACTTGGTATAATGTAGGTATATTTATTTACACAAAAACCAATTCGCATTTATTTACAAATCCACACGTTTAGTACTTGTCAGTTTTATCCCATATTACATAATTGTATATTTTTTTGAACTGTTATTGATTCCTTGATGACAAATAAAAGGAGTTGTCCAAAACAGTTGATATAAAAATGAATCACTCTTTACAGTCAACAACATAAATTTATTCTAAGAATTTGCGATCTACTTCCGCCTTTGGTACTTAAAACTGGTATAACTTTTAGATATTAAAACCTGAGTTGAGTCTAAATAATTTATATAAGTATTACATAATATATTATTTGTACTTACCTGTCATATAATTAATTTGACTTGACAGTTTTCAGTTTTAGGCTATACCTGTTTTTGACAGATAGTTACAGGTTGCAGTCGATTCGTTTGCGATAAATTGGCTCTTGCCCTTTCAAGTCTATTCTGCCAGTAGCAGTTCTATATAAGTACATCTTCCACTTTTAATTATTTCAGTTTCAATTTGATATTTCGATTTGCAAAATATATCATTTCAACAGCGAAAAGAATCGAAATAATGTTTTCAAAATGTAGTGAATGAACATCCAACAATGGAACAACTGTAAACATTTGTTTGACACACACAAACACTTAACTTAAAGCTAAGGTAGTATTGTAGTGTATAGAGTGGTAAATGGTAACGTAAATAAATACCTAACTATGTAAAATACACAACTATGTACAATAAGTGTAAATAATCGACCAATGTTGTAAAGAATACACACACATTCAATGCATAGAATACAGGTTTTATGCAGCTCAAGCTACACAGAAATAGACGGTAAGACTGTAAAGCTGGTTGAGAGCTCTACACTCTAGAGGAAAATGTTAAGTTCAATAAGTTCTATACTATGTACTTATACAGATGGCTATAGCTATAGCAGCATTAACATGTCATCTATGCCATGCCATACACTACACGGCTATAATATACTTTTCTGTAATGACCTAATACACACATAAGTTTTAGTGCATTGAAATGATGAAAGCTCTCAAGGCAACATTCATGCACTACGTTCTATTATTCTTTAACACCCTTTAGTGACAAATCCAATATAATATACCAATATACCAACACAACATGTTATATTACACAAAAGTATGTTATGTGCAAAATGTGCATTGTACATACCTACCTAGGTTAAGGTAGTAAAAATTATTTTTGTTTCACAAGATACACATGGAAATTTTACACCCATACTTATCATCATAGAGTATACAATTTTAGAGGAATAAAATAACAATAAACATAATTTTCTTAATTTAACATATATTTTAATAATTTAACTTAGTCTACCTATGTAAAATCTAGAACTTTTAATATAAACAAGAATTATGTAAAAGGTCAGTTTTAACAATCAAAAAGCAAACATCTATATACCTCTATACAACATCTAGTAGCACAAGTAAAAATAGATACATAAACATACCTAATAAATTCACACTAATAAAATAAAATTATTACAATAAAAAATATCGAGCTACATTGTATCCCGTTACGAAATAATGTCCATGAGCCTGACCCTTGGGAACATAAAAATAATCATGTAGGTAACCAGTTTTATCCGGGTACTAAAGTTGTAGAGTCAAGTCGTTAACTCAAGTTTGAGTGCATCATTTTCTTAAGTTAGTAAAATACAGTTAGAGTGTGTATTGTACATGTAAGTTAGAAATTTACAACACAGAAGCAGTAACTATTATATAAATAAATCAACCAGTTTACGTACCTAAACTGGTTAATTTAACAAGACATGTTCCATGGGACATGTCTTGCACAGGTGGGCAACTTTCTAAAACTACAACAAAATGAGCAGCAGATTTGAGTGATTCGGGTAAAGTTATTTGTGGATGATCCCTCACATCACTTAACTGTGTAGCCTCATTCATAATATTCCGTAATACACCATATGTTGAGAGCTCGTACACTTATACCTGTTTGTGCTTGTAGTATGCGATATTTCGCACAATACCTTCTACATGCAAGAGCAATAATACATGTACCTTTCTAACACTTTACTAAATCTACACCCAAACGAGTACCAGTTCCTTTTGAGATATGGCAAATACCGCTATTTGGTAATTGCAAGAAGTTATACATGCTTTAATGTTAAATGCTGTGCAAACATTGAAACTTCTACACATAATACACTCTGTAACTGCTTCTGTTTGTAAATCTGATACATAAATAACGATAATTCAGTTGTGTACAATTTTGCAAGTCTAGTTTAATACGCTGGCTTACATACAATTCAAAATAAAATGCATGTACAACGATACCGAGTGTAGCGTGTAGAACAAAGTATCAAGTCCGTCAGCTAGTATTGCCATGCCATGCATGCCTTACTATATTTTACTATTATTATACTGCCGAACCAACACCCATCCGAAAAAGATAAGAATGGCAATACCGTGCCAAACAAAAAGACAGGTAAAAAAGGGAGTTGACAGTTGATGTAAACTTGTTCTATTTTTATGCACCTAAGAACATTCCAGGTGACACGATGCCCTGTAGGTTAGTTGGATTTTCGGCACGATAGATAGTGTTGGTGAATGAAAGAATATGTGACGAGTATTAGGATGTGCTGTATTGAACTGTTATATCTACAGATTCTTCCAATTATTACTAATGAAATTCTTCACTTCAATTTTACATTACATGCATTTAAGTGTCGTTGCGTCACAAATGACATTGACATAACACATAAAACATGTACTAAAAATGTTGAGCGTGGTTCTGCAGACTAATTACAATTGAAAAATTAATTTAACAGCATAAACAGTATTACTCTATAAATACACAATGTATATCGCATCATTACTAAATTTCTCAATATGTTGCGTCCTTATTACCTATAAATACCTACCATACCATGCAATTGGCCTAAGAAACATAACATTTTTTGATTAGCTGGGTATCTTATCTGACTCGAAACGAATAGTAGGTACTTGTAATTCATGATAATATTAGTTTTGTATATTTTTAGTCCATCCTGCTCGTGGCTTATTAAAATTATGAACTTAGGTAGGTACGTAGGTATATTTTATTAAAGCTCAGTTCCTCATCGCCAGTCTTTCTTCATAAGCAGAAGCGTGAAAAATTCTCAGATTGATTTAAATTATTGACTATGATACCTACCTTCTTTTGCCTAAGTTATTCTAGAGACAAATTAGTAATAGGCTGCCTTCAGCCGGCAGCCGTAGATAGAGAGTCGAAAGAGAGAGATGTTTATAACAAAATTAAAAAAAGTTGATTATAAACTGTATAAAATTCATTTGGTATTATCATAATAAAGCGAAGTCGAGCGAAAGCATACATATATAGACGGATTCCTAAAGTGCCTAATGCCTATACCTATATAATATATGTATACGTGTTATATTATGATAAAAACAAGGTTTGCATATCTTGTAGTTGTAGCTTTGCAAAAGCTATTAAAGCAAAGTAAAGTTAGGTCTATACCCTATACTCTGCATTGCACCGAGATTGAAAGATCTGCAAACTAAAGATTAGTTTATTAAAATAACAAATATCTGTAGTTAGGTACTATCATACCTCATGCTACCTTTGTTAATTAATTTGACAACTTCGACTCATTCAAGTTTGGATTTTAGTTGCCTAACTTCAAAGCAAAAGTATTTAGAATGACTGAAGTAATAGTATTTAATCAAGAAGTGTTCATCAACCAATATTTAATATGCAGAATTGCACAGACAGACGGGATAAGTCAACAAGCGGCTCTGTCTCAAACACTCTGCTCTTTACTGACTTTACCTATTTCTGACTCCTGATTACGTACGATTGGACGTTCTCTTGCTACGATTGCCCATGGATCCAAAATCCCTCAAAGGAGACAGTCATGCTAGAAGGATTGGGCTTAGGTTAATTTACCAAGAATAAGAATATTTGCTAAATTTAGTGTTCTGGAAGAGCGTGAACACTAAGAAATCTTGGAGATTTAGTGTAAAGAAAATACCTACATTATTAGACACCTTAAATACCAACAGTGCTCCAGGAATTTCAGACAGAAGTTGTAGTATGTACATATTTGTAAAGCAAAATACTAATCCTGTATACATTAGAAGAAGTACCTCTTCGTTTTCATGCCATTTTCATTGCTTCCTTCTTTGGCTATGTACAGTTAAATTAGCAAAAACAGAAGACTCTCATTAGCTCAACATTAAAAAAAACTCCTTATGTTAACTGTTATTGTCAAAGTATATAGCAGGATTTGCTGTTTGTTGAGAAATGCCCGGGTGAAAGGTAGTGAAAGTTCATTAATGTAAAAAAACTACCCGGAAAAAAATTTCATTTACAGTTTTGTAAATACATTACAGGACGAACGTATCAGCCTGTTTGTGAAGAGTGTGGCTTGCATAATTCGCATTTGCTCTTATTACGTACTATAATTAAAACCTGAACAACTTTATAAATTAGTTAAATAACCCAGTTAAATACTGGTTACAACAATATACCAATTTATACTTCAGTCAGTAGTTTTTAGCAGTATTTACAATTTCATGCCATACCACATGCCGAAAAGTTTCTCTCTTCCGTTCTGAGGAAATTAGTTTTTGCATTCGGACTAGAACGCATAAATAACATACGTGAATGCATTAGAAACTTACCCAAACCGATTTTCGTGTCTTACAAGAATGTTGCGTAGCCAGATCCAATAAGTTTTCTTATTAATTTCTGAACTCCAGAAATTTCACAAAGAACAAGGAAATAGGAAATAAGGTCACTAAATGCTTGGATGGGCTTGCATGTTCCATTTTCGGTTTTCTCGCATAATGAAGACTATAATAACATTAGTTTAATTAACGCTTATTTCAGTTATCCAGTTCCAGCATCTTTACAATTTATAAATAAAAGAGTAAATTTAACAAGCAGCACAAATAACTAAGAAGAAGAATTTTAATGAACGAACGGAAACAGCGAAGAAATATTTGTCAATGAAAACAATTTTGGAAAACGAACCAAGTTTTTCATTGAAGCAAACCACCATTACTACACAGAACTCCGAAAGTCGGTACATTTGTAAATTCCCGCATCAGAGAACAAATATAATGCAACTGGTAGCTGACTGTTAGTTAGTACTTTTGTCATTTTGTTGTAAACCTGGAGAATAGTAAATACTGGAGAAAGTTGCTGGAACTGAAAGATTTGAAGTATTTGTGTTATTGTCTACCATCATCATTTTGAAGATATTGCAGACTCATTGAAATTTAAAGCAAGATCCTTCCCTGCTACCGATAATATACAAGAACAACTGCTTTCAAGAAGTAAATAGTCTCAAGTTGACACATCAAAGAGACTGGAGAACTGCTGGAGAACCTGGAGAAGTTAAGTACCAGGGCCAACGACAACAGTTAGATAAGTTACCTAGCTAGATGCTATAAGAATAAAGGAAGTATTTATATGTTAGTACCACTACTACAAAATTGTAGTGTATAAAGTCAATGAGGTGTATATAGGGTAGAAATGAAGAGATCTTCTGGAGAATAGTCCAGAATGAAGGTAACCGGGCGACAAAAGTTGTGTAGGGTCATTGAAAGAATGCTGTTGAAGTGAGATGAAAACTCTTCTCGTCTCAACATCCAGAGCTTGCATTACAGCAACCAACCAGCATGAGAAGGAGCACGGAAACCATCCGAATCAAACCACTTTCACTTACTTATCTCTACGAGAAACATTTCTGTCTGGACTGACTTATTTACTGGAGCGACAGCATAATACCTCGACTATGAGAACAAAAGAAAGAGATGAGAAATGGAGTTTATCTGCGTTGGTGGTAGTGGTGGTTAGGAAAGTTAAAGCAAAAGCAAGAAGAGTCTGGATAGTTTTCTCCAGAGTTCTAGGAGTGCTCTGTAAATGGATACATTGATGTACGGGAACGAAACGAATAAATGCGGGCTCTTTGAGATTACACATTATTCATTTAATTGTCATGTTTTCAATTCTCGACTCAGTTTTTACACTGCATAAAGTAAGAAAGACAATGTGAACCATACAAAGAGTCAAAGAGACCTACAGCCTGACGTCTGCCACGCTCACAACTCACAATGAAGTCATCCTAACTTATTATTCTCCTTTCATTTATAAAAGGACCTTCTTCCAATGTATAGGTACGTACGTAGCAGATAAAGAAACATTATCATCTTCTCCAGAGACGAGTATGTGCATTGTAATAAAAACTTATATATATATAGATATGAGACATGTCTCTTCAAATAAAGTACAATATATGCTATGAAGAATCCATCCAGGCTTTCTAGTCTTTTCAACACTCGTTTCTGTAATTGATGATACACATAACATACACAAGTCGTACATTAGCATTAGGTACGCTATCAAAGAGAATAATGTTTTCTGTTCTCCAGAAATCAGCAAATGGGATTATTAATAAGCTATTTCAACTTCCTAGTAAAGAGGAGTAACGGAGCAAGAGTAATTATATTTCCCCACAGATGTATGTCGTAATAGAAAGTGATAGAAGTATTTCTAATGGCTTGTCCTTTTTCGCAATATTCTATATCTAGTATATTTATTTTTATGTACATAGAATATACAATACATACATGTATACATACATACACACTGATGGAACTGGATAGTACGAATTCGTCTAAACGCTTAAGCGTTTATAAGTTCTATCTGTAAATGTTCATCACACTTTTGGCTTCACTCCACAATGAATACCTATGCATTGTTCTCAACACATCTATACTGGAGAAGTATGAAATACTTGTAGTGTTTCCATTTAAAAGCATTTTGTGTCCCTTCAACTTTCAACATGCTATGGAAAACTTTTACATCCTTTAATATGGGCTATGGACGTTGTATGTATGTGCCTTTATACACTGCTATGGAATATGGACTGATAAATTGAAGTATGTGTGTACTATATGATATTATTACGCACAGTTTAGCCTAGGTCTATCTCTATCTAACTTGGTTGTCCTTTTAGCATTGCATTGTGACGGAGGAGACTGGCTGACTCTACGGAGTTAGTCTGGTCTCGTTTTAGAGAAAATAGACTAAGAATAGAAAGGTCCGACCTTTGGCTGCCATGGACTAGCAATAAAATAGACTGCTCGCTTTCCTTCTCTCTGATGGAATAAGGATGAAAATAACATAAGAGAGACCGCCTGTTTCCTACGAATCAACTGCTAAACCAGAGTTTGAGTCTTGCTTTGTGCAAAAGTGCTACGTATTGTTATACCGGGGATGGATATACATGTGGTATTGCTGGAAAATACGAACGGGTAGGTAGAGCAATGTACAGACTTGCATGTGACGACTGATGTGTTATGTTCAAAGCTATCTACCCAAACCAACCCAGACTCTTAAGAAGAATCAGGCAAGAAAGACGGAGGGTTATATATACACAGAGAAAAGAAAGCAATGTAGAAAGTCACTTTTACTAGCGGCTCTAGTATATTTTCCCATCTATGCACAAAGAGACTGGAGAAACTGGAGTAAGTCGACAAGGGCAATAGATATGGTTGGAACAGCAATGAGAGAGAGAGAGTAACAAGAGGCCCATCAGTTTCTCAGCCAATACATAGATAGACGGGAATCGATTTCGGTAGTTCACTCACTGAAAATACAGTCTGTAGTCACTTGCACTCAATAATGTACAGACACAACTACTGTTCAGATACACTGGAAACCACATGGAGAACGTTGACTGTGGAAATTGCAAGATGACATGGCCAAGTAATACTAATACTTACCAATACAATACCATCGTATTATGGTAGTGTGGTATGGTGGTGGTGTTGTAGGAGGTGTTACAAAGATACATGCTTTATATTAAAAGTAAATGCACACTTTGCCGCAAGCTTTTTGAGACTTCAATTGAACTGCTCTTCTCAAATCACAAATCTCCATTTAAAAGGAAATATTTGATATTTATTCAAGTTTGCGTAATACTCCACTCCAGATATTGTATAGTGTCATCAGAGCTCTTTGGTAGTAGTGATAGACGAGCACTTGTATCATTATTGCGGATGTGTATTAAAATTTCCTATTTATTCCCCAATAAGTTGGAGCTTAGGTTTTCTAATGACATCCTGTCTTTCTAAAAGCATTTCGTAATTTGACTTTATTACTTTAGACTAGACTGTTTTGAGTTTCTCTTAGGAGAGTACTATGACTTAAGCAATGAATAAGGCACGAGCGAATTTATATTAGTACAGGAAGAAGACATTGCTGCTATTATTATTACATTAATGACTAAACCCGGGCAAAAACACAATTCAGGCCCATAAAAACTATAACAATGGTAAGAATGCTGATGAAAACTGTTTCTTCAACAGACACACCTCATCTTCACACTAGGAGTCCCAATTTTTGCCTTCCACACTCAAATAATGTCCATTGTCTTTCGTTGAACACGCTTTGCTTTCTTTTTATGTCCAGTACTAACACACCGAAATGTGGAACTCTCAAAGCCATATACCAAAGTCTTGACTACTGTTTATTCGTTTGTAATGGCTTTTTCTCTCTTTTTCTCAGGCTTATACTCATACTTCAAGACCCAGGACAGCAAGCTGACAGAAAAGGGTGGGACGGAAGTCTCGGAAAGAATAATTTACGAGCTACATTACATGCTACCTACTACTACTACTTGCTTACTACAAAGCAATCAATTTTATTGTTTTCGATTCTATAATTCTGTACATAAAAAGAAGGAAAGTAAAACGTTTGGTAAGTTAATAGGTAATGCTAATGTAAAGGAGTTGTAATAATATTTTACTGTAATCTGTACGTCCATCTATGCATTGCCAGCTATTGAAATAAATATTGTACATACCTAGAGATACCTTTAGGCAGTGGCTATCCTGGGTTCAGTGGGCCCTGGTTCAAATCATCATTTTGAGCTTCAGTGGGCCCTTTACTATGAAGATGCAATAAATATCAACTATCTATTAGATACTTTAATAATTTTATTGGATCAAAATTATTGCTAGTGACTTATTAATACAATAAATCGTCAAATTAAATCAGATACAACTGTTTGTAAAAATGGGCATCTATTTCCCAATAAATTTACTTTTCTGATCTTACTGGCAAATATATCTATAAGTGATTCGAAAAGCACATTATCTAAAATTGTCTGTTCAATCTATTTAGTTTACAGTGGCCAGACGCGACCGTTAAAAATCGGGACACATGCAGGGCAGGTACGAACAGTTCGTACCTGCTAGAGTGTTGCCCGAGCTGGCTGTTTTCGGCCCGTAACCAACCCGGCCCGAAGTAAATTCAAAAAATAAAGCCCAACCCGGCCCGTTCAAATTCACTTCTCAACCCGAGCCCGCCCGT
>JAQFYB010000950.1:0-40015 GCA_034694085.1 Pogonognathellus longicornis
GATTTAATGCATAGGCGAGTGTGGGAGATTGAGTAGGACTAATGCACGTAGCGTGACTTTCTGAACACGCTGTACAAAGAACTTCCGTTTACACAACTCACATGTTATGTTATGCATTATGTAGTGCTTTCTTTGATACAAATATTGAATCTGGATCTGCGTTGTGTACCTTTCCATTCTCTGGAGTATACGTGACTTTGCAATTAATCTTAATGCAAAGGGAATATTCAAAAGGATAAATGTTCCAGCTAACCCCGCTGTCCACGACATTGACTCAGCTTAAAGTTTCCTCTGATACTCTTAAATATTTCCCGTACTGCTACATTCTCATACACTTCGTACAGTCCACTAGCCACAGAAACGGAATCCAATTTTGGAAAGCTTCCCACGTTTTGCGTACACTTGAATGACAGAACCAAATGTACAGGGTGAAGCATCACGTACATTGCTTTATTATGATTACACTGACAATGAGTGTAGTTCAATTTATTACACGGAAATTTAGTGTCCACAGTGCATATGTGATAAGATGCTTTGAAAGTATAATGAATTCTAAGAAGTTTTAGTTTCTCAAAATTTAATTTACATCAAAATATACGCAATATATTTTTAATAAAAACTAATTTTTTTAATTTGCGGGAAAATTTAATAGTATGAATGTTTTGTCGAAATAATTTTTTATGCGCTAGAGATTTGTTTTGGGCTTAAAATAGTTACGGTTTTGAAGGGAGAAAATTGGCTGGGACAAAATTAATAAAGACCACAGTCGTTATGAAATATAATTTTGACAGTGTGGTTGATAGTGCATTGTGTCCTAAAGAGGAATAAGGATACGAAGATTATCGAAATGGGACAAGAATAAGGATGTACTCCACCCTGTACGTTTTGAGTGGAGGAGAGTGGAGGAAGACAACGACAAGGACGACGGAGCTTTGTTCTTGTTATGTTCAAGTCCATCATTTGAAAAGAGTAGAGCATCTATCGTAACTCTCACTGGTGTCCTATCTAGTAGAAAATTCAATGCTGGCTCTGTCTATCTGTCCAACCTGTCGTCTGACCGAGGACGCCATGCTATTCCACTTCATTCATGTCTAACAACATTCCCAATCCTATTGTTGTTCGGTTCTTAACCGACAATTTTATTTAGTTTATATTCACTAATTTATGATACATGATATTTTTAATATTTAATGCTTTATGTTTACGACAAATGACAATAATAGAATACATTATGAATCATGTTATGTAATATTCAATGTTTTATGTATATAGTGACTATTCTAAGCTATAGGCTAATTCTAATACCTAAACGTAATCCTTAGTTAATTTACACATTCATGATATGTTTATTATGTTCAAACTAATTACTATACTGTTTTATTTCATTTTTTAATGTAATAATAATGCCTAATTTAGTTAATCCACCAGTAACTGACTTTCTTCGTGTTTTTAGCTAGATCATCCAATTAACTTTATTTCAACTTTTTACGTGTTCTTAAATGAACTTGTAATTGTATTAGATTAAGTAATACTCAATTTTTGTATATCTACTAGAGACCGGAACCGAAACCGAACCGTATTTTCGGTTTTGGCTCTTGATTTTTGTGTAAATTCGGTTTGGTTTCTACTGATTCGGTTTCGGTTTGGTTTCGGTTCCAAAAATTAGGGCTGATTCGTCAACAAACCCTTTGTATAGCTATTGCAACGGCCTCTTTACTGCAAGTGAGACCTTGTTTTTGTTAACAGAATGCAATATTGGCGTAAATATCCAATTGCTATTACGTAAACTTTATTAATAATGAAAAAGTGAGCTAAAATGGACAATTTTTATATCGTTTCCTTTTACGGTTTCGGTACGGTTTCGGTTTCAAATTTTTATAAGATTTAGGTTTTGGTTCGGTTTCGATTTCAAATTTTATATGATTTCGGTTTCGGTTCGGTTTTAAATTTTTTGGTTTCGGTTTGGTTCCAAAATACAGAGGATTTCGACGTCTCTAATATCTACTATTTATAATATTTGTGTACCTTGAACTACATTCGTTACTCCTACATGAGGAAGATTAATTATTGTACACTGAGAGATTCCCAGCCATTATACGTTCGAGCTTCCTTGAATAGACATCCCTGTTTTAAGCTACAACTCCAAGATCTCTCCACGTACATGTTTTTGCGCATGTCCGTACTAGACTTCACACCATATAGTATCTCAATCCTATAGTAGTCATCTTAGTCCATCATTCTGCACTCATCCTAAAATTCACGGCATTTCATCGACAAATTCGGATATTCATCCGTCTAACACTCATGTGAACGCCGATCATCGCCACTCCGTCCAGGGAGATCCAAGCCCGACACTAATCCTGCGTGTTGACTCCAATTCATCATCAGAAACGATGCACGTTTTAGCTGATCAGCGGAAACATTAGGCTGTTGAAATTCAGTGCTTTAAGTTACAAGGTATTACAAAGATTTATGTACATATTCTTGGAGATAAGTACCAGCTACAATCTCTATATAATTTGACCTGCTAATATCTGCTAATCTGGCAGTTATAAGGGGTCAAAGGGTGCAACTTTGTGCAGACATTGACTTCATCAGCCATAGCCGCAGGCAGCGGTTCAACGGTTAAGCGGTGTACTGCTGATGCCGATTCGACTTCACGTAATTAGTGCCGCAATTGAGACCAACTCACAATACAGCTGTTGCCGCAACTTAGTTAGCTCTTTCGTGCATAGTACATTTGTTCGACATACATTCAACGGCCCTACGAAACAGAAATCAACTCTTCCAGACACACAAGCTCTCTGGACAGTTCGGGACTATCGATGTACGGGAAGATTCGTAAAGCAGTCTATCACCTAGAAAACTGGAAAACAAAACGCTCTTCCTCATGCGGTTGCAGTAATTCAAATCTTCTACATCCATGACTTACTGGTTCGAGCTCGAGACACGAACAGCTTTGCTGAACGATCGCCAACAATCTGTTGAAGGACTTCAAAGTCAATAACATTAGCTAAGACAATCTTTCTCCTCAGATTGGAATCGTTTGGCACAGTTTTCCTGGATCAAATGATGACAACGGTAGATGCCACACCTCAATCAACTGCAGTCTCACTGTCTACACGATAGTCTTAAGAAGAAGCTCTTCAATGGAAGTCACATCTTCTCTGTTAATCCGTCCCTGTCCTCGTCCTCAATATCACAAGATGGTGGCAGATTCGTCAAGGCATCCTTGCTCATCATTCCTGACCCCCATGCATTGGATTCAAGACGACAGCAATTCAAAGATTCAAAGCCTAAATTATTTAACCCACCATTTCCTGATTTCATTCTTAATTTTAGCTAGTTAGTTCAATTAACGTTTTTTCAACTTAATCATTTTTCGTTTTTCAATGCACTTTTTGTAATTGTAATATTCCATTTTTGTATGTCAACTATTTATAATATTTATGTACCTTGCCCTACTTTCGTTACTCTTTGTAAACCTATATAAGGAAGATTAATTTTTGTACATTTAGAGATTGCAAGCCAATAAACGTTCGAATTTTCTTGAATAGGGAAAAAGGTATTGAGAAATTCATTTCAGCGTGAGTTTGCATAAGCCAATCAGAGCGCTCAGAACGCAGTCAAGTCACTTTGTTTAAACGTTAGTACAGTGTATTTAAATGCACGTAAAACTGTTTTCGTATTTTTTTTTAAATCTACAGAAATTTAAAAAAATATTTTTTAAAAGCATCTTTATAAAATCCTGATTTCATAAAACAAATTCCCGAAAAAGGTCGAATATTTTAAATACCACAATTGAAGCAAGAACAAAAAGTCAGATTTCACAAGAAATTACCCTACAAGATACATACAGCGCATGTGTGAGCTCTAGCTCCGCAGTGGCGACTTTTTCCCTATAGGCATCACTGCCACTGTTTCAATCTACAACTCCAAGCTCTTCACAGTCCACATACAATTTTATACACATATCCCTACTAGTCTTCACACCACTATCATCTCAACCCTATAGGATTAATCTTTTTCCATCATTCTACACACTCATCCTAAAATTCACGGCACTTCATCGAAAAGTTTGTACGCGATGTTACAATTGTAGTGTCCTCTCATGTCATCCCATGGCCATTCTATAAGTCGTGCATCAAATCAACCTCCTATATATATGGGCCACCTACATTTTACATGCATACGTGTATTCACCGATATGTATTATGTATGTACAAAGTGAACTTTGAGGCTACAAATAACCATGCAAAATCCTTTTTATGTGTGTTTCCCGTTCTTTTCCAAACTCCTTCACTACTGCGTTTTTCTCTCCTTCTTTCTCCAATGTCCTGCACGGTTCTCATCCCACATTTTTTTTCTCTCTCTCTCTCATAGTACCCTGGCTCTTTTCATGCATGTATTACATAAGCATTACTAGTAGCTCCAATAAAGTTGGGAACGGGCAATAGTTTTGAGACACTACCCGAACGAACATGTTTGTTTATAAGCCCCTAACCTAACTCGGTTAAAATCCAGAAACCATAATTTGATCCTGAAAACTGAGTAGATCAACTCGTTTTCAAATCCCTTCAGTTGATGTCGTAAAATGATAAAATGGTGATGAAATATCCATTAAGAGACATTCCCAAGTAAAATATTGCGCGTCCTAGTGACTCCACGAATAACGACTTTTATTTTTTATGTTGAGTTGGTCTAACCCAAATCGAAATATTAACGACCATTCCGAATCCGACCAATTTGCTATTTAAAATCATACTCCTGAGCTATTCTCGTTCCCATATCTAATTATCTAGTAGTAAAATATTTAATACTTGTCACTCCTTGGCAAATTAATTGTTACAATATCAGTGAAAATAAAAAATCAAATATCCGAAAATTATAGCTCACCTTAGCGGAGGTGTATGACTAACAGACATTCAACTTTCCTTTTAACTGATTTTTTTTTAAATTTTCTAAAAGAAACATCAACCAGTTTCAATCTTTAATTTAACTGAAATCATCGCCAGAAAGTGACGTATGCGGCCACTCCAGACCAGTTCAACATTCCATTAGCGATTGCAAATTGGGACAGAGTTAATACCTACGCTCGGCTTTTGTTTCGTGCTTTTGTTGAATGCGAGTACGTATCATGCTAACCAGGGTAACTTTTAGACGAGAGGGGTACTCCATTCCCAATATTGTGTATTAAAAATTTTCGATTTTCATACTGGCTCCATTTTTCATGCTAAAATATTGCTACGATATAAGAAATGGACTGCATGTAAGAGACCTAGTATCTATACAATGTAACTGTAGCAACTACCTTCCTTTAGAGGTAGCACGAATGTACTTAAATCAATTAAAAATGTCAAAAATTCTTCTCCAATGTCTTTCAAAATCAAATTCACGACTGGCTTTCATAAATGTGTTAAAAAAACTTGGTTAATATTTGGTTTATAAATAATTAATAAAAACGAGAAACACGGTAAATAATATATTATGTAACTAAATATATGTAGTAACTAAATATATGTATAGTAGATAAAATATGAATATATGTCTAATCAATGTAATGTTTTAAACATTTTATCATTTATTTTTACACCTAATTCGCGACTGTATCTTTTATAAGACACGCATAAATTTGTTTTTGTTGGATATTTTAGTAAAATTCAATTTTAAATTGATTTAATTCAATTCTACCTACCAGTTGGGAAACATGGCTGTTACAGCTACATTGCATGTTTACTATACATGATATACCTTTGCATGAAAGCCGGTGCCCTGACAGTGTATAACAAACTCCCTATTCCTAATGCATGGATTCCCATATCAGACTGAGGGAGAGAGTTTTAGTTGTTGATAGTAGAAAGTGATAATGTATAGTTAGTATAGTGGTGATTGTATTATATACGTAGTACTTACACTCAAGAGCAGTAGGTGCTACATACGTTGTTGTAGTAATGCATAGTAGTAATAGTAAAGAGTAAGGAGTATTTTTGATTCAAGTAACTCTTTTCCACGGTGTAGTTTATGTGATGTAATCTGCCAAGGGATAGAGAACGGGAATCTGTACACCCCTTGGTTGGATGTTCATTTTAGCCAAACTAGTGCTGGTTAGTAGACGGAGGAGTAGTAGTCTTAGCCCAAGCAGATAGTGTGCTCTTTTCTATTCGTGATTCAATAGAAATTGTAAGCCTTTGTTGTAATACTTCACGTGTGCTTTACTTGCATGTCCATTTATTTCTACATCCGACTTTAATGTTGAATCTTCTGGTGCAAAGGCTTTCACCTTCCACTAGCTCGAATATACGGAGGTAGTCTATTACCCTACAATTGCGCAGTGTAGTGTGTAGTTTTACGAGAGTATATGATTTCAGTGTTTACAAGCAGTTGGTTGCACTTTAGCAAGGGAACAGCCGTGACAGCTAATGAAATCCTAGCAGACCAGATGTCCGTACCAAGAAACGGTCAGTTAAAACGGCTGCTGTTTGGTCATTAAATGGGGGATAATGAGCCATTCCGAACAAGGTATGCCTGCAGAGAACACAAAAAAGCTTTTATTTTCCTGTCTGGTCGTAGCACACGGATGAAATTGTAAGAGAGATCTTGTTGAATTCTATCTCCTTTCTTCTTTTCCAATATCCAGCCGTCTTTGCCAACAAATATTGACTTTTAATAGTTTTAACTGTCACGCCTCTTTAATTATCCTTAGCTTTCGATTCACTTGGATTCTCTTAAATTGTCATTGAAGTTTCCCAAGCCACCAACAACGCTCCATCCATATACACAACCAACAATGCCTTTAATCTTCATAGCTACCTCTCTTCTCACTCATTTTGTCTCGCTCTCTATAAAACTGCTGTATATGTGCAACATAAAGTCGAGAAATTACCATCCTACTCTCTGCACCCCGCTTCCAAGAGAGTACTTAGGAGTAAACATTACTTGAAATTCAATTCACGAAAGCACCCTCTGTTAATAGTGCCGTCTATAGCCACCCATTGCCACATCCACTTTCCAATTCCTTTTAAATACGTTTCCACGACTACGACTACTAAATCATTCATTATGTTCCAGCAAACGTACAGAGTCTTCTTTCAATCAATCTCGGCTTCAATATCACACTATTAGTTAGACTATTGCATGCAATAATACATTTTCAATCGGTATTTCAAGGAATAAAAGACAATTTCAATGTTAGTAGGCAGACCTTTGAGAATTGTAGACTTTTATGTGTATAAGAGCTGTAGATATAATATATGTGTGGGTTTCTAAGAAAAGGGACCTAGTAGGATATTCAGGATTCTGCTTGAGGGGCTTGAAAAGTGTGCTCTCTCCTACTTGTTGTATGTAAGTTGAAAATTTCGTCCAATTTAAAAAAATACTTCTCGTCGATGATGTTTATTTTTAAATATTATAAATTATCTTTTTTGAAGTAATAAAATACTAATAACCTATTCGGTCGTCATTCCTATGAACCCACACATATAAAAATAGTGTGACTTTACAGTGACAGTATGATATACAACATGAATTACTTATATGATCAATAAATATATTATAGAGTGTCGTTGGGATGATATGTTTGGTAGATATGTAATGTAAAATAATAATATATCGTAGTGCAATATTTGTAAGTGATTGAGATTTACTGCTGAAGGTAAGTGGGTGTGAAGGGAAGTCAAGTCTACTGTTAAAAATTCAATAAAGGAGATGGAAAGCGAAGGCTAAATTTATGACTTACATTTGACTAACTGGAAACCAATTTTTTGCGTTGTGTCTGTAAAAATAACTGATTTTCATATTATTTTGAACTGATTCTATCAATCACAGAAAGATTGTACATGGCATTGTGACTGATTATACACCCAGAAGTAAGCTCTGTGTCAGTCTCAATTTTGTAACCGTACGCTATTCCCATATTTTGTGCTTCTTCAGTTCTTCTTCATGGCAAATCCCATTGGAAATTGTAAGTCGTAGAAAGACTTTTTTCAAATCCACGTCTGCTAAAATACTCAAGTGTTACGAAGAGTAAGTCACAAGTCCATAAGGAATAAAAATTAAATTACGCAACTCTCGCTCTTTCTCTTTTTCTGTGTTATTCAATGTTTTTTCTGTATTTCTTGTCTGATTTTGCTGTCTTTCTCAACTACGTCTCAAGTCTCAACCAACCTTTCCCAAACAAGAATAGCAACTTTAAATCCTATTCTAAAAACACTTCTCGTGTTTTTACTTAATAACCCCTTGTGTGATAATAGTTTTTGCAGCCATCCTAACGGATATGACATTCGTGTGAATTCATGTGAATATATGGTCAAATGATGTTTCACAATTCCATGTAATTTGTCGCAGAGCACTCATTAAATAAATTAATATGGACGTGAACACCATTATGGCAAATTTACAACTTCGTGTCACAAAACAATTTCCTTTATCACGTCAACCATCCAATGTTTCTACATTTTGGAAGTTGACTAGGTATACATACAATTACTGACTAATAATAAGCCACTTTCACCACATACAAACCATCTAATTTCCTCCCGCTTTCACAAATAAACAAATAATTACAAATGTGGTTTTTAACTATCTACAAAGTATATGGAGGTGTCAAATGTAAATATCATTTAGTCCTGCTCTTGAGAGTACTCGGCTAATAATTAAATGACTGTTGATTTTCAGAGTATACTGGAGTACTGCAGTGGACCCAGCAGTAAAATAATTGTGAGCCGTTGCTAATTATTTCAATGGATTCGTCGGACAATGATAGTGATGCATTTAGCAAAGATTTTGAAGTGAAAAGGAGGGGAATGAAAAGAGCAAGAGAAGATCGAGGATGCTTTCCACTTAATTTGTATGAGAAGAGTTCTTACCCGGATAATCACACGGACCCTGAATATCTCTCAGCCATGCTAGTGAATCCAAATGCAAAAAGCTATTCATTTGAACACACGACTGTGCTTTCAACTCGGATCGTTTTACAACTGAGTGCCAGTGTGATATTCTTGATCGTGTATTACAACATGAGACAGGAATTATTGTCAGCGACGATGGTACAAACCGGAGCTTTAATTTCCACTTCGATCGGTTATTTCATTTACAATATCCTTCCTCAAATGTATGAGTCTAGCAACCGTAATATTCGCGGGTTTCTTAATTGTTTTCCTCGAGAACATGTGAAAGTTACAATTTTGTATTTTATTCTTGCCCACCAACTTGCCCCCGTCCTGAGAACACTTACAGTCACAGTGAGCACGGACACAATTCATGCAACATCAATTGGCATGGTTGTTATCCATTTATTTACATGTGACTATGGAATGCCAGGATTCCTCCGCTCCAAAACCATCTCAGCAAATGCCGCAGTAATCGGCTCAATTTGTCTTGCTTCTCGGATGACTACTGATTTCCATTCCATGGCTCTTCTCACATTTGCTGTTGAAATCTTCATTCTCTTCCCCCGCTTTTCATCCTGCATTTGGAACTCCACTCTGAGTCTCGTGCTTTCCATTTTAATTGGATCACTCTGCTGTAGCTCTGTCTCCGCAACTCTTTTCCTTACCTTCGTCTCAATCGTATTTATTGTCATTGTCCTAATTCCCGCTGTGTTCGTTGTCTGCGTACATTACAAGAATAACATTTACGGCCCTTGGGACGAAGCACTCGTATTGAAAAAGAAAGAGGCACGAACTAAAAACAAAGACGAAACTATGTAAAAACCCTCATTTCCATTTTTCACATAATTATATTGCTCGTCAAAAAATATTCCTGCCCATTCTGTTAGTTCATGTTTTGACAGTAGTAAATCTACAATACTTTCGTTAAGTGACAAATACTATAATATGTTTAAACGATTAAATTGTGATGAGTGTAGTGACTAGTGAATGTAAAATCCTTTACTCAATTTGGTTTGTGATGCAACATTCTTCTAACTAATCCTTTCAGCATAGTATAGTATATTAAATGTATATATAAAAATACATCCATAGTATTAAAAATAAAAATTATTAAGAATGTCACAATGTAATACATCATAATGATACATAATACGATGTGATGTATGACGTATTAAAAATCAGGAATTTTTTCTATTTTTTATTAGCCTTAATTAGCCCTATTGATTGTTCATATTTGTATTAATCAATTTTGAAAAAATAATAAATGATAATAACATGATGAATTTTGAAAAAATGTGTTGGTTCAATCCATTTCGTTAATTGGTATAGAATGAAGTGGAATGGCAGTGAGAAAGTAATAATGTTCTTAATAAAGTGCTCAAAGAAAGAACGTGTTGCGCTTCAAATGAATAGAACGATGGAGCTCTCTCTGGAGTGAAATCGTGCAAACAAAAGCACTTTTCTTTCACTGTAGTTCACACCGAAATTACGGCGACAGCAGTTGCTCACACAACTTTTTTATGTGTCACTTTCCCCGTGCCCGTGATGCAATTGCATTTACATGCAGTTCCAGTTCTAGTTCTTTCTTAATTTAACTACCTCTATATTTTATTACTACTTCTGCACTACCATTACTCCGTTCTAATGTTTCTAATGATTCTGTTTCTCACAATATATTTGAGACACTAATGTGTAATGACCAAATAGCGTATTAGCGTACATATAAGTATCAGCAAATAAATTTCAGTTGACCAATATTTTACTGTGACTATTTTGACATCCTTAAATGAGTTCATTCATTGTGTAGTCGAGATTGTTGAAATCTTTTGTTGCATAAAACTTTTACAATAAAAGCTTATATGCAGAACCGAGTGAGTAGTGGTATAGGTAATTAGAGCAAAATGGAACAAGAAATCTGTGATTAGTTTGTAGTGTGTTGCACTTTTTTATTTCGCTTTTCAATGTTATCAACCTTTACATGTAGGTTGAGCGCTATTCTTATTACTACAGATGCTGGAACCGATGTGCTAAATAATTGCAGGTATAATAAAAATCTGAATCTTGCTCATAATTCATCATCACAATCTCACAACTCAAGCAATTTTCCTTTGGCTGTGGTGAACACAAATTGTACAGCGCCCTTACATCAATTCATGCAATGCAGCTTTTAATTAACATTACTCAAGCAACCCTACATTTTTTATTATTTAAACTTTAATTTTGTCTCAAATTAAAATTAATATTTTTATCATTTATCCTGTTGCCATTCATTTAATGAAAGTATAATTGCATGAATTCAACCCTGGCTTGGACACATTTTAAATTATTTTATGTGAATCAGATTTGTTAATATATAAAAAGCGTACGTAGTCCCATCCCTACAATTTTGTTTATTTTCTAAGGTAAAATGCATAATACCTATTATTATTTTGCATTAGTTACGTACCCACTATTACCATATTAAGAACGTATAAGGGTATTTGGAACAAGGACAGTTATGCCAGTGTCAATGTGAAGCATTCTAGCACAATATTGACTTATTATTATTATTTCCTACTGCAACAAATTTCTTGCAACACTACTATGAAATCGATCATCGAAAAAAAATGAAAATATTGGTGAACGTATTGCATTACGTTAAATAGCTACCTACCTAATAAACATAGAAAATAAATTTTCACTATTAATTATCAGAAAATAAATATAATGAAAATGCAATACTAACAAAAAGGTTTTTATTACATGAAATGTTTTCCTTGTTATTAAGCTGCATGTGTAATTAAACAAAATCTGCATTAATTATGCAAGGAAAGCAAAAATGATAATGATTATGTTGCATGGTCATTTCTTGCTATTTTTACCCAGTCACAATATGCAGAATGAATGCCATGAATCTATGCAGACTCAGCACAGCACTCTAACCCAGCTAAATGACTGAGCATAGGAAAAACTTTAAAATGCCAGGCAGAAATAATTGTCCGTGCCTCTTCAAAGTGAAAGTATACTGCATACTGTCAATTCCTGATATCCCGAAGCGTAATGGAAAGCAGAACTTTCTACTTACTTTTACCAAGCCCTTGCTTGTAAATCTGTGCAATAATAGACGGACTGAAACGGACAAATTTGTACTAAGTGTAGCACTTTAGCCACTAATAAATTATTTAAAAGTATAGCAAGTGTATTTTGGACATTAAGAAAGAACCTGTTTGTGGAACATTATTAGTGATACTGACTTGAAAACGTTGACATAAATTAGAATGCACTAGGAAACAAGGTTTTGAAGTCATCTCTACTCTGAATCTTAAAAGAGTGGCAATTCCGACAAAGTAGAAATAATGCAAAGCACTGGAAAGAGTGGAAGATGTGTGAAAGAAACACTAAATAGGGACACGTACGTAGAGATTTGCATTAGAAGCTGGTGTGATACATTTGTAATTAAATATATGACACACTAACATCGTAATGATCACAAATCATTGTAGTATAAATAGAAAGTGGTGGGAATTAGAATCACATTTGTACTAAATAGTGCATGTATGGTCAGATTAGTGTGTGGTACATGAAAAATGAGTGTGACGCCGACTGCGGGAGCAAAGAGAGGAGAAAGTACACCCTGATTTTGAGAAAGTGGAGTAATAGTATGAAAGGCTGATTTCCGTTGACTCAGAAACAGATCAATGCATGCAGTAGTAACCTCATTCAGTTTTCTTTGAAGATTTTACCTGCTAAGTATTCCTTTCGGTTGAAACACTCTGCACACCACCGTGCTCAAATAAATACTAAAACACATTATGTATTATTACACCATAGCACTGCCATATAAACGTACAAAAAGTATATTATACAGCCTTAGTATACTCAACCACACTATGTGTATAAAGTGCCCTACCAATAATGAGTGTTCGGTGTGGACTCAATGAGAGAATTGCGTGGAGATTATTCATCTTCCAAGGTCCTCTTTAAAGACTCCTGTGGCCTCCAACAACCTCTCTCTCACTCTGTGTAAATCAATGGCTGACCTGATACACTCCACAGCTGACATCCGCTTCCAATCAATCCTCACACTTATACTACATGCATACATTCATAATACACTCCTCTAGCTCTATCCCCCTGCCTTGAAAATCAAAACGCATTACAATGCCTCCACTGTCTGCCGATACTCAATACGACACACTACCTACCGTTGCCACCACTAATGTCCTACAATAACCGAAGGAGAGGCAATCGGATAACACAATACATTTCCAACACTTTTATCATAACACTGTACAATAACCAATAACATGATAAAGGCTATTTGCACATTATCCATAGGTATATGTTCAACATACACTGTATTTTATTATTTCTTTAGCATAGTAGACACATGCACGGGGGAACATGGACAATGGAACAGCTTGAATACTCTATGACTGCCTTTCATTCATTGTCTCAAGGACCAGATTTTTTTCAAAAGGGGTTGCCTATGGAATTGGAATATGAAACTGGTAGACAATTTGCCATGTAGCAAAAAATAGTACAAATTTGCAAAATCAGATCCACCCACATGCGTCATTATACTAATGGAATCCTGTGACTGCATTTCATGTGGGTTAAATTCACCCGAGGTGTACACTGAAATGTATTTGTATTGGTACTAATGTTGTATTAATAAGTAAGTAGGTGAGTAGTGTAGCGTCATTCATTCATCCGCTCCTGCTCAATCATCTGCTAAGAAGGAATGTGTCACATAATGTGATGATTCGATTAATGCAGCACACAGTCATTCATAAAATAAATAGCTGGCAATTTCTTTTTCACTCTGTGACATATTGAAATCATATAATACTCAAGTTATTTCCGATTCTTTCCTTTTTCTCGTGCTTTGCAGCCAAAATCCACTGGCATTATTGAATGTTTCCAGGGATTTTCTGGATGATTACAATGTAGGATGTTGGAATGAGAAGTGAGCATTATTACGTGCATGACACTTTGTGTATTTTTTGTGTTTGTGTTGTGTGTATGAAAAAGTTTTGTTTGACGTATTGTTAATGCACTCGGGATTTCAAGTCAAAACTAGCTATTAGTTTTAGTAGGTTAGTGGAGGAGGACTTTGCATTCGTCGTATTACATAGGCATGGATACATTGAAAAAGTAAACAACAGTTTTGTATTTAGGGCGACCGGACTTGAATTCTACATCATGAATGGTAGAGATCTTGAGATGAGAAGAACGCATTGAAAAATTAGGTCAGCAGGCTGGTTGGTTGTAAGATTGGTTAGTCAGGGGGATTATTATTACATTTCTTGGTACACAGTGCACATATACTAAAACAATAATAAGAATGAGTGTGGAAGGAAACTGGAAAATAAATAAGAACGCTCTATGGCTGTTCATAATGTGACTAACTATTAGTGTAAATAGAGTTGTGGAACACCACTTGTGCTCCTGCTACTCCAACACACGGGCGTCCTCATCCACAACACACAAATACAGCATAATGCAAATAGGCACTTTGTCAAATGTTCCCCTGTGTGTGTAATAGTTATGAGACGTCTTAACACAGAGACAGGGTTGCTGGTGAAAGTGGCAACTACTAGACGTGTGGAGTGTAAAATGTAATATGGATTGGCTTTGTTTGCATGTAGACGTTGATTTGCACTCGATCCACATGACCAGGCGCACCTGGAGAATGGACACCGTGGTCTACATGCCTAAATCACGAAAGAAAGCCTGGATGTAGTATTTGGACTGGATTCTGCTCTCGCGTCATAGTCACAATTATCACCATCCTTCAGTCCTCATTCAACCGTTCTCTCTTCAGCAATCAGCACGGTTTTTCTCTTAGACATCGCCACGTGTCCAACGTTCCTCAATCGGTTTCCACAATACCACACCAATATTCCATTACCAATACGGTTTACGAAACAGTGAAATTTATTTTTGTTGGACCAACAACACAGTTTGAAACAATTGTTTTTGGTTTAAACTGCTCGTGTGTATCAAGACTCAATTGTTGGGTTTTTGATACCCGGTGAAACATTTGAGTTTTTATGTTTTCCTTCGGAAAAGAATTCACAAATATTTTGAAATACAAAGAGTGAAAAGGTAGAGAGATAATTGGTGGGTGAAAGTGAGCATTTTTCGAATACCATTGTTTTCTACCAGGCACAAGGTTCGGCTCATTTAAAAAACCTCGAGTAGACTCATTGGTATCTCAACCCCTGTAGTACCGTAGTGCACAGTCATATTGGTACCTCTACCCATTTAATATTTTTCACAAACACAAAAATCTTTCTGCAAATACTTAAATAACTAAATCAAACAAATTTAGTTCTACAAAATAAAAACACGCTTGAATATCACACAATACAACTATATTTTAGTCACTTGTACTTTAGATAGAAAAGTGAGACACTATTAAATTATATTGCTGTTCATTTTTCGTTGAATATTTACAGTATATTTTGGTTTATTTGTTTGTATTTTGGTTTTGAACTGAAGCATGGGTGGTGGAAAAAAGGAGAAAGATAATGAGCAAAGAGAGCCAAGAGGAAGAGCAAGTGTGAACGGAAAACACGATCAGAGTGGAAGAAAAAGCCGGATCCCTGCCGCATATCCTGTTACAATGGTAAAGTCGAGTTTCACCCATGTTTTTGTCAATACGTCCAATTTAAATGTACTTTCCTAGCCTCCTTACATTTCCACTACTTCCTTTTACCCATTTCCATATGGGCTACGATATTTCCTAGCTTCATAGGGAAACCCCAGATGCTTCTACTTAGTATTCAGAGTTCCATACCCTTTTATGTTCACCCATTTATCATTTTCAACATCTCAGAATAGACTGTGGTAAAATATTACAGTGTCTTTGTGTACCTTTACAATCAATAACAACACACTTTCATAATTTCTCTTGAATATGCAGTTGGTTGACTTGCAAGTATACGTCGTTCCAAGAGAGAAATGGGTTCTCTCACGAAGACTTTATCGTCATAATATTGTGGAAGAAGGAATTTCTCTTGGATTTGTCAGGTTAGTAAAAAAATATTTTCGAATTACATCTAGCTTTCTTCACAAATAAATTCTACACTGTAAACATTGTAAGGTTTAAACTTTACACAAAGGAAATTGAGAATAAACTGACTAGACTTGAAATAATCTAATTCTATCAGAGAATTACCGATCAGTAATCGCTAATCAGTATTTCAATGCTGCAACAGTATAGAAATTCAACTGTTTTATATTTTTGAAGAAGGCGTGCATTAAATTTAGAAAATCTGGAGCCTTTCAATTTCAACTTAGAAAGATTGTCCCAACAGTAAAATTTATCGGTTTAATTTGTACTACACCCTTTCTGCAATCAAACTAATATTTTTATTAAAGTTAATTTTTATCCGATGTATCTGTAATTAAATTTAAATTCATATGAGAGTAGAGAACAATTTTTAGTAAATACAGAAATATTAAAAAAATTAACGATTATGATTTTCCCCGAGGTTATTTACTCTAACCCATTAGGCATTGGAGCTTCCTTTGTGTCTACTACAGCCTTGTCTCGTCAGCTCTTTCGGCTTTCTGTTTCCTTTGTCTACTTCACCCTATCTATTGCTTCGTTAGTGATGCAACTCTTCCGGCAGGATTCACCATATCCTGTACTAATCCGGATGCTTCTAATGAATCAAGTGCTAGGTCGTCTGTTTGTCATTGAACTGCTAAAATGGGAACCGGTTTTTATGTAATACTTTCTTTACATGTCTGAGAATCTATTATTTAGCTCAGACAAGTAGGTGCCCACAGTATACAGACTGGCTGAACCGCTACTTTTTTCTAATACGTGCATAATCCCTGCACTGCTTTTTTCCACTGTCTCTCAAAATGTAGCAATTGCAATAACCCACTTACATTCGAATGAAAGGTCTCGGCAGCATAACAAGTTTCCAGATAAAAGTTAATACAGTCGAATTACAGGGGCTAAACTGCTGTTTCGTGAGCTTGTATAATGTGCAATCGTGTTAAAGCTATTGCACGCTGCCATAAAAAGAAAATACCTACTGCTCATATTATTATGAATGTCTTGCCTAACTAAATGCAGGCAACGCTAGAATACGATAATGAATTATTGCATTTTAAAAGGTATTTATCAGACCATTTATTATACCGCAGTAAAATTGTATTAACCATCACTTTATTTAATTCTTATTTTATAAATTCAACAGCAACAGTGTTTTTCTCCTCTTACTTGTACCTTTTTTACATGAAAAATTATTGAACTATTAGAAAGTGCATTAGTGTTTTAAAAACCTTAACAATTCATACGTCTGTAAGTATAATGCGTATCACAGACGGAATAATTACTTACAAAACAAGAGTTTTGCCAGTGCAAATTACACAGATATTTTTTCAAATTTTTTACCTCAGTTAAACCGATTAATTAGTTGTGAATCAGCCAACAGATTTTTATATCGCATGTTACAAAGGTAACGCAGTAATGCGGATTTTTATTTATATAGCGTAATGTTCATGTTTTGTGGGGCTGAGATAATGGAAATGGAAATTGTAGCAAAAACCCGGTAGCGTTTTTGATCACTCATACTTTGCAATGAAATTGCATATTTTATTGATATGCTAGCTCTCCACGAACTAAAATTAAATGCTAACCGTGATTAGCAATGAATCCAAAACACGTGTAAAAAATTTGTCCTGAATTCATTAGACAAAAATGAACGCATTAGCTATGTAAGTTTAATAATCATTTAAGCAGATTCTGTGTTGGTATGTGTTTCATGTCTCTTTATAATTGAACATTAATTTCGGAAATGTAATGCATTGTTTGTTTGTCAGCCATTTGCAAATTGTTTGTTGCGTGATTACAGAGTTTTACCGCAATTGAGCATACATAACTTGCGACGAGAACTACAGCTACAGCTTGGACCAGATCTCATACCCAGAGATTTTATTTTTGTCAGAGGAGTCGGCAATATTTTTATACAGGTTTGAAACAATTTGATGTATTATAAATGTAGTTATGGTCATTAGACTCACCTTCGACGAGTGTACGGCTTTTCATAGTCATTACTTTGCACTTCATTATTATAGGTCAATTTATCGTTTAAGGTTAATAAGCTTACGCAAATGCAGATCGTTAAGAACTTATGTACAATTAGTGTAAGTAGTACACCGTTAGTTAGCTGGTAATATATTAGAACAACTTTAGGAAGGAAGTTATGCAGCTTTTTATTCTTTTGAATGAGCCTCAAAATGTTTGTGCACAAAGGCAATTCTCATTTATTTATACTTTATACAGTAGACGTTTGGGTAAAACTTCAATAAAAATTTATGCTGTAGATTATTACTATCACACTTGGTTGATTTTTGCCTTTATGTGTCAAAACCTTGTACGAACGGACCAATTAAATCTGACTTACACAGACTTTAATACTAATCCAGTAATAAACTGCACAATTTGGGTTTTTCTGCTAACACACTAAAGTGGTTGGATATTGTAAAAATATTAGCCAGGAGAAATGTTTTGCTTTCATTACTACTACTATTCGCTATTTCCGGATAATAATTTAGACTTCTGACGTAGTGTGTTTTGATTTCCGAGAAGTTTGAAACAAATTGTGAAAAACATTGCAGCTTTCACTTGCTCATTCATCATTCATTGCAAATATTCAACTTATATGTCATGTAATACGAGACTCAATACTTATGCGCTTGGTGCAAAGAAATATTGGGTAGGTTGTAGGTACCTAGATTGAATCTGTATTTTCTAATATTTGGTTGTAGCATGACGTAGACAGTCACTCAGAAAGTATTATCTTTGAAACTATGTAGAATAAAAAAGAAAGTAGCTAGTTACTTAAGTGATTAGGATTAGCTCTGAGTACCTAATTGTACGTATGAGACGTTGTACATATTACAAAATATCTGCCCTAGTGGTGAAACGTTTAGACGTAAACGTACATTAAGTAAGCAAGACAAATTTGTAAGCGACTCTTACAACTAGATTAATATCTTCTAATCACTTTGTTTTTCTTACCGAATAAAAAATATGTTAGAATACATCCCATATGCATACAAGCAGCTAAAACTAACGTATTTACATATTATATTATATATAGGGTTTAAGGTTTAAAACTTTCAGTTTTTCTATAAAATGTAAATTTCTGCCACATGTATTGATAAAGATACCTGTGTTTCAAGTTCTGTCAAATGCCAATTTTAAGCTGTATAAAAACCCAGACTGTATTAAGAGAAGAACGAAAATGTCTTTTTTGTTTCCAATGGGTTGGCCGTACACATTAGTTTATTAGTTGTTATGCCACGGTTGAATGAACGAATGTGTTTCAGTCAAATATTTTTGTCATCGCTATAAAATATATCATTCTATTTGTAGTGGACGCCTATACGTATGTTGTACGAATGACCACGACACTTCCCATGAATACAAATATTTTCACCCAAGAGTGGCAAATTGCATCGATATTCATTGACATCAATTTATTGAACAGTAGATTAATGATTTTGGAAAAGGAAATAAGTGAAAGACTTATATTTGTAAGCAGTATTTTACACTATAAATCAGTCCTTTTCATTGGTTTCTGAACCTGACTTTTATTCAATGACGTCAATAAAAAAGTAGGGATCCATTCACATAGTACGTAGGAAGAAGCACACCTTGAAAAGCAAATAAATCTGTAATAGTAATGCGTTTTAGTTTTTTCGATAGCAGCAGACTTTTTCATATTTTCCGTTTGGTTGTATATTCGTGGTACAATTTATTTACTATAATATATTTACTAGTACAACCGGTAGACCTATGCATGTCAATCCATAATGTGTAGTAGTGTACACACGTAATTAAAGCAAGGTGAGTGTGTTTGTAACACAAATATTGGGAAACGAAACAAGGTCGTCATTATTTCTAAATCAAGGAATAAATCCGCAAAACAATGGAGTAAAATGGTTTTCCATTTAAATTATAATTCCTAGTTTAACAACGAAATTCGGTTAGGGTTAGTACCCACACCTTACAATTGTTTTGACTAGCCCTTAATTTTTAACATTTCGAGACCAAATTATACATGAAAGGGAAATCTAAGTTCAATGTATGTCAAGGATAACGCAGTGTTTAACACTAACATGCCTACTCCTAATGAAAATGATAGGGTTGCTTAGGGGCAGTGCATACGCTCCACTAAACTCATACTTCATTTTATTTATATAAATTAAGTTATAACACTCACACGTAGACAAATCCTTATTTAATGCAAATTCTTTAGGACAAGGCCATGCTACGGAAATACGTGGAATGTACATTGACTTATTATGCATGCAAATTAACGAGACAAATTAATATAGGAGGTATTTACACGTAAATGTACAAATTTAAATTCTTTTTTTCCTTTTTTCACGTTCAGCTTAAACCGAAGCAAGAAATAGAATTGAAAGTAAAGAATTTCATTCCACCTTTTTCATCCGAGCCTGAAATATATTTACTGGAAGTTCTTCCGAATGAAGATCCTCGTATGGCAAGTCCATTGCCTCATTTATTACTACGGGAAGATACTCCACCTCATATATGTCACGACCTTTGTCACCACAGCAGAGCCCGTAAAAGTAAGTAGCCCTTAATTCGAGACGCTTTTTATCTTAATCACATCTCCGTTTAGCCAACACACCAGAGTTTTATGACACTACTACAAAGAGCGTAGACCCTGAGTACGAAGAATTGATCCGTTGCTCTTTACGACATTTCTTTTCAGTTCTCGTCAAAATAATTGGGAAAAATCATTATGCGATTGCTTTTATATCACTCAATTGTTCACAGTTCTATACGTATAGCAGAAATCCTCAAAATGAACGGAAAATGCATATAAAATCCATAAACAACCCACCACTCAATTATGCCATGATATATGAAAGAAAGGTAAAATACCAAAAATGGCATTTACATATTTACATTTTTGATTACAATATATAGGGAGTGTAAAAGAGTTATTGCTACAATACAGTACATGGAAATCATTCGTCTCACAATACAATAGCAGAATAGAGTCATCCTTATACAAATATTCCATCATACATTATAGCACCACAGAATTATATTTTATACCTACAATATTTATACAGAGAACATAAGACATCCTTGTGGAACTAGGAGGTGTATATTACAAAGAGCTGTTGTGTAATCTTAAGGTTATTTAATGAGGCATTTAAAAGAAGTGGAACTGCACGACCTTAAGCTTGAATGTAGAAACATTCCATCCGTGGGTGCCGCTAGTATATATGGGAAAAATTGTGGAGCTGAGTTGTGTGGCGAATAATATGAAAATCAGCTTCCAATAACTAACTGTGAGGTTGTTTTTGGAATCTGTGCTAGGCAATTCACCTTAGCTAAATCGCTCACGCCATGCCATAATCATATACAATGATAGATTTTGATAAGAATGTCGGGTTGCTGGACATGCGTTATGGTGATTGGAAAAGGTTTAACGAGAAAGGAGAGTGAAACCCGACTAATAACTAAAACGGAACGGTTTTCATGGATAGTAAAGGCTTTGTGTTGGTGAGCAGTTTTAGTTTTACGTCTTTCGTGTGTAATAACGTAGTACATGGTTGGGTGCACAATGGGAAAGCTAGGGTTGCTGTGGAAGGTGAGCCAGGTTAGGTTTAGCGAGTCAATTATAGCCCGACCCCGCTTTCTTCTCCAACCCGGACGATCCACAGACCAAGCCAATCATTTCCACTTGGACATTTGAATTGTGTGGTCTTTTGTTGTTCACTGGCACCGTTTCACTGAAAATATTACATTTAACTCACACACACAGACACGACACCCATTCTCTCTAAGCATCCCTCGTGATTATATTATACGACACTAATACATCCTGCCACTATTACACATTCTTATAGTTAATAACAGTTTTTCAACGGAACAAGCAAAAGTATTCAATTAGTGCTTTATAATAAAAAAACATTATTATTATAATTCCCATTTGTCTCTTGATATTAGTAGAGTGACGAGTTAATCTAATACATAATAGAATAAAAAACCAATCACTGTGCTTCATCTGTTTTTACACGGAAAGAAATAGAAAAAACTGTTAGTTCTTCTAAAGAAAAAAGAGTGAAAAAGTAACTGTCAAGTTCAAAGACTGAATTGGAAAAGAATACGAATTAATTGAAGAGATATTGAAAACAAGTTGCTTTGTAATGATGAATATCACAATTATCATTCCGGCAATTCAAATAATGAAAAAGGAGCCTGATTCTCCTCAGCCGACGACGCCATTTCCTCCTATCAGTATTACACCTTCGCCTCTTTGCTACTCCATGACGCCATGTTCGCAATACGACTACGAGCACACCACAAAATATTCCAGAAGCGAATTCTCTGCAAATATTTTTAGTGAATCGATAGATTTTAGCAAATCTCCTTATGACGACCGCATGGAAATGGACATGGATAATTCACTGGAATATAATTTTACTCAAACCTCCACACCAGTACCTCCTCAAGTTGACAACTCCAAAAATGTCACGCCTGAACCTACGGAACCTGAACAGGAACCAGAACCTGAACAAACTCAGACTGAATCTGTGGAGGAGACGGAAAAAAAAGTTGAAACTCATGACGCTGAAATCTTAAAAGCGGACTCAACTGATCAAACAACAACAGCCGCTTCAACCCCTGACACTGTCATACCACTGACAAAGTCAGAAAGCCAAGAATTCCATTCAGAAATTGAAGAATCGGTAGAACTGACTCAAATCGCGCCATCCAACACAACAATGATGATGCAAGTTCCAAACATCAATTTTGTGCAAGCCACTCCAAGGTAATTGTTACATATTTAAATCTGAGTTATATTTAACTTCAATTTCTGCTACTAATTTAAGATTTAGAAATTTTAATGAGTGTGATAAATTAATAAAATCAATAGCTGTATAATTAAATCAATTTAATAATCACAATGTTTGCCGTTTGTTAATTTTTTTCAGAGTTTCTCCAGAACCAGAAAGTGATGAAGGAGGAATTGTGGAAACAGAGGCTGGAGAAATAAAAGAGGATGACATTAAATCTGAAGATCTACCTGTTGAGAGCGAGACTGCGGTAAATGAAGAAAAAACAAGTGAGATTACGGAAGGAGAGGCTGGAGAAAGTCTGAAGGAGGAAACGGAAGTGGAGACATTGATTGAGACCACAGAAGAAAAAACTGAAGAGACAGCCGCTGAAGAAAAGGTTGAAGAGGAAGTAATTGAAGAGGCATCCGAAACGAAAGTCGAAGGAAGGTTTGAAGAGAAAATGGAAGAGAAAGTAATTGAGGAGAAAGTTGAGGAGAAAGTTGAGGAGAAAAGTGAGGAAATTATTATTCCGATTCATACCATGAATAATAAAAGTAAAGTGGAGAAGAAAGCGGGAGAGACTAAGGCGGAGAAGAGCATTAAGGAAGAGAAATGTGACACAGGTCTACAAAACCGGAAGATGAAACCATTTCCTGATCCAAGGAAACCATCAAATTATCCTCAGCGACTGAATAAAGTAACCCTTGCTCGCCAAGCACTGGCCAGAGAAAAAAGACGAGTGTATGTCGAAGAAAGAATTCAGAGTTACATCCGGAGTTCTCAAACTACTGGACAAAGCACCATTTTACCTTCAACCAATATTCAAATGTCACAATCGTCCCACTCACACTCCCATTCCCACCAATACACCAAATCGGAGAAACAGACGCGTGTTGTTGCTGATCCCCTGCCCATTGTTAAGCCTGTTGTAAATTCTCAGACTGAATCGACACTGAATGAAATGGAAATGGAAGACATGAACTCTTCTAATAATTCTTTGCCAGATATAGAACAAAATTATTTTCTAAACAATTCAATTTATCTACCACCAAATCCTAAACCCTTTAGTGCCATGTCGGTAGCTAGAGTTCCTACCCGTAAATCATCTTCACTCACCTCATTGCACAAAATTAATAAAATAGGCTCCACAGGCTCAATCCCACAAATTTCCTGTAGCACAGGCTCTCAGAAAAACATTTACGTCAACTCGATCCCAGAAGAAACGTCTGAGTGGTGGAAAGGAGTTTCGGAGCAGCAAGGCTTCTTCTACTCATTCAGAGTTAGACAATCTGGTCCCGTTCAAATGCATGACAAATCTGTTCAAACTCTGTTAGGAGAATCTCACTCAGAGGGCTTCACAGTTAACCTTCCACACCACTCGCCCAATGGTTCCATAATGATGAGCAGAAAGATGCAACAATCCTATAGTAGTTCATTTACTCACTTGCCTATAGCTATTGACGATAGTAAGTTTGAACAAGGGCAAATGTAAACACCTCCGCTATTTTATTATGTAATGATTTATGTATGTAGATGTAATGATGTGTGCACACGGCTAAATACATTTTACTCAATCCTCATCTTCTTTTCAGGGGATAAAATTCTGAGAGAAATCACAGAGACTGTGCAGTTACGACATGATGCTGAGCTCCGACGAGCAGAATTGGTCCAACGAGCTAACGATCTTCAGTCACGAGTCAAAGAAAAGCGTGACAAAATAACTCGAGTAAATAAATCCTCATTTTTTTACGCTTATTGTCACTTTATTTACAAATCTATTTTATTTTCATTTATATAATATACATTTGCAATGTATTGCTTCTATATCTTTAGTATGTAGTGTGAGTTCAGATTGGACGAAATTTCATATGCTATGTACATTTAAACAAATTATTTGCAATTTGTTAAGTGTACGTGTGTGTGAGTTGCTCTTGTTTTTGCTGGAAGGTTATTAACGATGTCATAATATAGGTTTTGATTTATATGTTAATAATTATTGCTGCTACTAAATATAAGAACATATAATTTGTGTTATGTAGTTCCGTTGACTTTGAACTAAGATGCTCCAGGCTACGGTGTAAGTTTTAAAGCATCTAATGATATACAGACACACTGCTATGTATGCTATAGGTACCTGCGTGTTCACATACAACGCCACAATATTTTAAAACGTAAAATCAGGCAGGCAGCCCAAACGACCTCGGCTGTATTATAACTACAATACGTTTAGAAACTCATATTGCTTTGACCCCATTTCTTATCTTTCGCTTCAAGCGTCCAATCTGCCATTCAACTTACATGCAACCTGATTATATGACGCTCGACCTTCAAGTCACCAACCTTTGTGCAAAAACAATGTCTTGTTGGACTTTACAACTTGATAAGGGAAATATTATATTATTGTATCCACCCTTTGATGTTTAAACTTTTGCTATAACCTACATACCATTCCCCACATATTTTAAATTCCATTATAGTGTTCAGGATACGTCTTTTCACCAGTATGTCCGTATTTTCTCTCGTAGAACGGTTGCTAGTGCTACTAATGTTAAGACAATTGTACGCGAGAGAAAAATATTTTAAAGAATCATTTGTAACTTATATCATTTGCATTTAGCTTTATATTGGTTTACCTTCATATGAAAATTTACAATAATTTAATTTACTTAAATAACTTTTGGGTATTTTAGCATTTATTATTCATTCATGAGATTAAGCATACCTAATATAGTATCTTAAATAGTTTTGTACAAGTAGTAATACATGAGGGTTATTTAACTAATGCAAAATTTTGAACTACAGAGACATGAATTTTGGCATAAGAAATATATCGAGGAGTCCTCGTTGACACGTCCCTTGGAAGCATCATGCAACTCACTACGAGCAGAACTTAACACAGTCCATCGAAGATTGCTTGCCCATCTTGAAGGAAGGGACTTGCCGCTGCGACTGAGAGATGGTCCTTCCAAAAAGGTTCGAAATTAGTTTATTTAAATAAATTGTGTCAGCCTTATTGGTGAATTGTAACATTTTAGATGGATTGAGACACAAAAAAATGAAATCTGTATCTAATTTTGAAAATTATTATTATTACAGGCAAATTACAAGATCATGGCTGCTAGACTTCAGCATGAAATTAAGGAACTACAGCAAAAAGTAAAAGCAGCGAAGCTGCGGCTAGAATCGGAGATTAAGGTGAACTATAACATAAAATAATAATAAATGAAAATGTACATTGTTTTTAGTTGTTAATTATATATTTGTGCATTTGACGATATATTTGTTTTGTGTTGTACGATTGCAGCTAAAAGAACAAGCTGATAGAGAAGTGCGAGACGTGAGAAATGATTTGTCTCATAAAAAAGTCGTGATGTCTTTAGCAAGGTCTCAAGTTGGTGGTTTACCTCCTGTCCATCCACGATCATACGAACCATTGGTTTATTGAAGTAATCGAATGAAAGTACCTGTAAGATTTTTGTAGCTAGATCATTATTTCCCAGGTGAATATATGTATATTAAAATACGGAGTGGATTTTTGGATTGTCTGATAGAGATGGAAATATGGAATAGTGTACAGCAAATAACTTGAGGAAAAATTTA
Source organism: Pogonognathellus longicornis (assembly GCA_034694085.1). Lineage (NCBI taxonomy): Eukaryota > Metazoa > Arthropoda > Collembola > Entomobryomorpha > Tomoceridae > Pogonognathellus > Pogonognathellus longicornis. The sequence goes on from JAQFYB010000950.1 coordinate 26,325, forward strand.
TCTTCCTTCTTGCATTTCGTTTTATCGGGAAGGTTTACGTCCACAATGAAATGTAACTTCGAAAACAACTACTGAATTTCACGTTCGTCCAGACAATAGTCAGACTCAAATATCTACGGTCATTATAATTTCCATACCGTTAAATTGTGTTTAAAGTTGTGCATTTTTTCAGTATGAGAATCCGATGCGCTGAATATATCTCCTAATGTGTTGGTTCTAGTTAATGTTAGCAGGTTTACTATATAGGTAGGAACATTTTATTATTTTACATTAGACTGTTTCATATTTAGCTTTGTAGGTACATTTGTAATTTTAATTTTATGATTCTACATGAATTCTCTAGCTCGTTCTTGTAGAACTAATGCTACACAGGACAGAGCCCCAAATCAATTATAGTTATGTCCGGAAAGACAGATAGTATTTTCGATGAACGTCATTTATAGTGGAAACGTAAGGGCGTAGTATTAGCATATGTGTAACCGAAGGATTCATAAGGAAATTTATTGAGTGTATTGAATTTATATTTTTATTAGTTAGAAAAATTAGAGAATAATTCAATTGTAGGGTCCAACTCACGTTCTGGTTTGACTTCTGAGCAAATCATTATTCAGTGAAGTTATTTAGACCCACTTTGTGCACATTTAGTCTTGGTTAGTCTCATTCATGATTGATTTGTATCTTTCCGTAACTAAAGATTAAGACATTTAAGGCTATATTAACATAATTTAATATTAAGCATAATTAACAAATGACGGAATTCTCATTTATCCAGTTTAGGTACGGGTAAATTGATAAATTAATTACATTACGGTCACCAAAACTGACACACGAACTACATTTAATTATTATGCTGCAAGGAGGAAATCAATTTGGTAAGGCTCGCATTTACTGTTGTCGGTTTCTTAATTTGAGCTCATATATAGTTGGACGTACGGCATAGATATAAATATATATTATATTATCAATTAGCTAATCGAGAAAACAAGCAGCACTATTATTAATTTAACGAAATAAATAATATTCTACATAACATAAGGTGTAAATGATGAAGTATGAAGCTATTTAGACCATAATATATTATATATAATAACCATGTATAATAATTATGTAGGACATACTATTAATAAATATTAATTAGTGAGATAAGGACATATCGTAATATATTATGACAGATTTGGTACATGAGAACGTGAGGTTGCGTAAGAATTACATGCCTTTCAGCTTATTAGGTTAACAAAAAATACTTTTGCCAAGTTAACGAGCAAATATGTAATAATATTTGTGAAAAACAATACTTTAACATACAATCGTTATTCAATATTCTCTATTAATCGTGTAAATATTCAAACATTTTAACTTTATAAGATTCTGCTATATTTCCAATTGAACTGTGACAAAAATATGTTTCGGTTTTTGTTTCCTAAAGTTCACATTCCTTTGTTAGTTAAAAGATGAATGAATCCCAATATTATACTAAATCATAATTAAAAAGTTTGATGATTATACAAATTTCAGAATTTTCCAAAAATATTCATATAAAAATGTCGCATTAGTTAACACTTAATATTATGATATTTGAGCGTTGAATGGGAAACAATAGAATCGCATATTATAATTTTGTGAAATATTTCTAGTCTGACTCTGCCCCAAATTCAGAATATGTGTCGCAATCATAATAAATCTTCAGCATTCTATTTCTAGATCCATGTTATGAACAATTCGGGTGTTATGTATACCTTTTATTAAAGGAAAAGTATGAAGAGAGAGAGAGAATGAAAGAATGTCTAAGTATCATTATAATTATTGCTATGTAAGTATGTTATATATAAGTTATATGAAAATTGAAAGAATTGATTACATTTAGAATGTGTAAAGTTTTGTTCTGCGATGATTATCTTACACCAGAAGTATGTGATTTGATGTTAGTGATTTAAAAATCACACACCCAAATGTTATAATTTTATTTCTGTATTTTGTACATGCATATAATATCAATATGGTAAGCAAGAAATAATTTGAAGTCTTAAATAAAAATACATATTACTACATGATACCACCTATCCTTAGAGCTGATAATAAGCTCATTAAAATATAGTGCTCAACACACAAATGAAAAAAATACGCACAGCTTATTAAAAATACATACAATTATCCTATGCAATAACTGATTTAATAAATAGTTTCGTTGAGTCAAACGCAAAGTATATTGTAATCATAATGAAGCTGTAACAGTTGATCACATTTAGATACTAATAAAAGAACGTAAACCAAGCAAATTCACTGAAAAAAACTATCAATCAACAAACTCATTTTGGAAATCGTTGCCTCGACTAATTTACTGCTACAATTCAGTTTCATTACACTCAGTCTTTACAATTAAAATGCAATAATTTAAAGCGCAAATTCAGTATGCAATTATTGTGTAAAATGTATGGATTCGTTTAAAATATTACGTAGGCAATAAGAAACTACCAACAGCGTGTCTCACGTAAAAAACGCTTGGAAAATAAAGCATGGAGTGCTAAAGCTAACACTATGTTGATTGTGGTTCCCAATTAACCCAAATGCAATTGTCTAACATTCGTACAAAATGGAAAGAAGGAAGGAAGAGTACTGTATAAGACCATAATGTCTAGCATTTATAAGCAAGCTAAATCATTTAATGCTTTATTTACTGAGCGTTTTACATGAGACAGGCATATTATGTGTTTCACAATCTTGATAATGTTCTTTTATTGTGAATTTTATAAAATTGACGAAAAAATTCACTTCAATTTCAATATAAGTTTTTTGGCAAATCTTACGATATATATAATATTGTTATAACCTATATGGATACATATTACTACATGCTTTAACCACCATTGGTGATACAACTGTATTATCAACATTAAATATTATTACATTCAGTCTTCCATAGAACCTAACCTACCCATGCAAACTGTCTAGTAACGAGGAGTCATTAATTAAGACTTAATTTTAATGAACCTTTAAATTAAATGAAAATACCCTTAAAATAAAGGAATAGCCCTCGAAATGATAAAATGAAAATGCCATTAAAAAAAAAGGAATTTTTTTACATTAAATGCCTTTAAGTGAATCAATGAACAGCCTTTATGACAATTTTGTAGTTCAATTAATAGCCTCTAATTTTTGCATGAATTGCCTATAGGTTTTATTGAGAATTGGTTTTCTTGTAATACTGAAGGAAATTCACAAGTTTACTTTTTTAGGCACATAAGACTGTCTTTCAGTCAACATATTTATGATGTGTTTAGGTTTTGTGATACCCCCCTCTAACAACTGTATTATTTCAAATTTTGTATCCGGGTTAATTCCATGCCCGTGGGAACCTGTTTTGTGATTGTGTTCACAGTTCTTCACCCAAAGATGTACCGTTGTAATTACAAAGTTTAATTTTGCCAGGTCTACAATAGTAATATTTCACTAATCCACTTATGTTTGTCTTTGTATGCTTAAATACCCAATCTTTGTGAACAAATTACAAATTGGCTTGCCTCCACTTCTTTTGCAAAGTGTGTTTTGTAAATCCAATTCACGGATGACTTTTCTTTAGACACGACTGATACAGCCCTGGTTGACAATTAGAATGTCGAGGAAAGGAATTACTAGGAGGGTTGAGCTGGTGCATCTTATCAGCATGAATAAGCATATCCTTCAACTTAGTGTTTATGATCATGATATATATTTACATATATGCATGTTTGAGTGAAGCAAATCCAAACCTATAATCTTTCCTTGTCTAATTTGTACTCTACATCATTACTAAGGGACTAAACTTTCCAATTTTCGACCGTCAAAAAATAAAGGTCTTTCCTTTATTCTAATGGTAGTTCATATTTCCATGACTTTTTTAAGGGCTATTAATTAACGGCTTTTCCATTTTTTTAGGGGTATTAAAAACTCGTAGAGGCAAATTCCTTTTTTTTAAAGGCAATTAATTAGCACCCATTAATTAAGTTGTTGAATCCTTTCAAACATTACTACTGCCACCGGGGACACAACCTAGTATGTTTATTTTCGAATCACGTAATGGTGTAAATGACGATATTCAATTGTATCCCTTTTGGCTTAAAACTACATCATCTAGTAATAACAGTAAACAAGACACGAATGGTGATAAAATTGTAAGAGTAAGAGATAAAAGTAAAATTAAACTATTTCATAGTGACATTAGAAAGTATATTACATAAAAGTATTTTTTAACATACTCAATATGCGCATTTATTATGATATCTGTATGAGTAATTTATGTCAAAAACTACATATATCTAACACTAGATTAGTGTTTTTTGAAAGGTTTTCCTTTCGTTTTTTAGAAGGTGTGCACCGTTTTTGGATAACTGAGAATTCAATAATTCTAGAACTAAAGCCTAATATCGTGTAGACATACTTATTGGCAGATAGATAGAGTAAAAAAGACCGACTTCTAGACATTAAATAGCATCATTGCGATATTTAAGTGTGTAAAAATTTATTTCTTTTATGAGAATACGATCGTTTTTAAAACAATTTTTAAGCCAGTTTTAATTATTACTACATGCATTTCATTGGTTTGTCATCTTTTCAATTTACTTCTCAAAACAATATATCACAAATAAGAAGTTAATTTAATTACCTTGGCGTATCATGACAAGTGTATAGATTAATAAAATCTTACATAATATAAAAAATATGTACACAATTATTACAAAGTTTATCAAACAGTTTCTATAATGTATCTTACGATTAGGTAGGAGAATTGCGAGGAAGATTGCGTATAAAGAGAATTTTATATTTTAAAAGCATTAACACTAGGGCAAAGACATTGATTGCGAGTTTTTTAAAAAAAACTAATGAGCCAGCTCATTAAAAAAAACTTTTCAGCCATTTTAATCATAATCATGCAATTGGGGAGGTTCCAGACCGCACAATATACATTTTTGCTTTCATTCCCATTATTCATTGTTCGGTTAATTTAGGGCTATAAACTTCAAAATTTTTGAATTTTCGAAAAAACACTACCTAATCTTAAACTAAATTAACCACTAATGTCAGTCAAGTGTAATGACTTCAAAATCGTTTATTTCTGTGTTGGAGACACCAACTTGATTGTTATCTCTTATTGTATTATCTGGAACTACAATGCTGCTGGTGGGCATTACAATTTTCTTTTTCTTTGGTGGCAAAGGGTATAGTTTTGGAACTGTCTCACATTCAATAGCAAGAGGTTTGGAGCTTCCTGAAGCAGACTTAGAACCTAAAAGAGAGTTAACATTAAATTAATAAATAAAGCAAATAATGAAAATAATGGAAATAATAAACAAAATAAATAATAAAATAAGCAATTAAAGTAATAAATAAAATAAAATAAGCAATTGAAATAATAAATAAAATAAGCAATTAAAGTAATAAATGAAATAAGTAATTAAATTAAAAATAAAATAAATAATAAAATAAAAAAAATTAATAAGAAATTAAACTAATAAATAAAATAAATAAGCTAATAAATTAAATTAATAAGTAAAACAAATAATTAAATTGATAAATAAAACAAATAATTAAATTACTGAACAAAATAAATTAATAAATTAATAAATAAATAAAAAGATCAATATAATAAGTAAAACAAAAAAAAATTAAATAATAAATAAAACAAATAGTTAAATTGTTGAATAAAATAAATAATTAAGTCAATAAATAAAATTAAATGATATTCCTATAAACAAAATTGGTGACTTATATTGTGTCCGTACTTGTACTAATGGAGGCTTCACTATCTCTTCGCTTTAAATACTTTTTGTCTTTAAAGGAAGATGACATTTTGAATTTATCATTAGAAGGATTTGAAGACGTTGAAGCACAAATAACAGGTAGGTTGTAATTTCGAATTGGAGGAGCAGGATCACTAAAACCTGTCAAATCGTAAAAATATTTGTTAAAAATATGCATGTTGTAATTTACTACCTATTATACTAATTATTATAGTAGTAATTATTACACATTTAGTATTTAATTTACAAACCGTACCTTTACTTAATTTTGATGAAGTCTCGAAATTTCTCTTCATTGGAACAAGCGTCGTACAGTTGTTTTGCGCAAAGGAGGATTCCGATTTTGTTGGAGATTTTACTGTCAAATCAATAATTTCTGGTTCAGGACCAACAGAACTGTTAGTCGAATATCTTCGAACAGTGTGGCAATGAGCTGCAGGAGGTGCTTTAATATTTGATGACATCGGACGGTCAGACCGAACAACTTTGAGGTCTGATCCGAAAGTATTGTAATTCAATTTCGGTGTAGAGACTGCTTTAGACTGCTGCTTATAAGGAGAGGTGTTGAGAGTAGACGAATAAGGAACTTTCGTGGTGTGGTTCATTTTCGGAGATTGAGATCGAGAAGGCATGCCTCCCATTCCAGTACTTTTCTTAGCAACTTGTTCTGAACCTGATCTTACAGTTGAAGAAGATGTTGTAGTTATAGGGTAATCATTCGAAAACATCCTACTGACGGAATTAACTGCTCGACTCGAAATTGCTTCCATCCCCTTTGTCTAATAATTAATTAATACAATAAATTTAAGTAAGACTTGCAAAGAAAATGTAATTGTAAATGTGAAAAATGTAAATGTAAAAAAAGTAAATGTGAAATGTAAACAAAACCTCATTAATTTCGATTTTTTAAAGACGCTTCAAAAATATTACCTGAGTTAATCCAGTGGAAGACTTTGCTGGAAGAGACAATGAAGGAATATCGGGACTACTCACAATCACTTTGGAAGATGTTTCATGGGGATGAATGTATTTGGGCTGATGAGAGGAGAGCAAGGATGAAGAAGTTGTGAGAACTTCAGGAGACATTGAACTTTTAAAATGTGGACTGCTGTAAAAATTGTCAGTTACAGATGCAGTCGAAACGGGATAGTAAAAACTTTCTTTATCTGTCCCTTTGACGTTGCCCAGTTTTAGAATATCTGAGGAAGAGGAGGTCTGAACACCCTGTAACATTGATCCAACTGAACCAACAACTTTCCTATCACTTTTGGTTTGCTTGTTTATCTCGGGCGTTCCCTTAGTAGGAGATTCCTCCTGTGTCAAATCTAAACACACGATTTGTTTTTCGGTGTTCTTGGGTGGAGTCATTGCAAGTGGATCAGTGAGAGGTCGATGAATTTTCTTATGTTTCTTCTTATGCCAATCAGGTGTTCCACTTGCACTCATTTTAGGCACAAAGGATTGAGGCTTGCCGTCAATTCCACTTGGCACACTTGATTTAGAAATCAATCTTTTACTGTGAGAAAGCTTTTTCTTCTGAGACACGACAACTTGTGAAGGTTCGCCCTAGGATAAGAATGTAACAATTTTAATTGTCAATATTCAAGTTTAAGTAAATTATAGTCATACACTGTTTTAAACCATACCTGCTTTATTGATTCAAATGGTTGGTTGTAATCGATAGATTGAGGCAAAGGTCTTCCCATTATAAACGATTTGCCCATACTCGGAACAGTTTTGGAAGTCCATGCCAAGTTTTGGCAAAATTTTAACACTTGATCGGAGGTAAAATTTCCAGGATCCTGATTCTAAATAACATAGAAACCAAAAAAATGAACCACAAATGATAATCATGTAGAATTGTAGTATATTGAATATGTCAAGCAGGTGAATCTATATTCCGTCATAATGCAGTACCTACATACTAAATTTTATGACTGAGTAATGTACATAAACCCGAACACTTACAAAATGTTTATAGTAGTGCCTATACGCTTCCATTAATACTTCGGTAATGATGTTTTCCTTTTGATTGAGTTTGTTTAATTTAATGAATGTGTCATAAATTTGCAAAACTGTATCAGTAATATCCAGAGATGAACTGCACAAAAATCTTTTTGTGGCTTCAACGCAAGAATCGAAAGCTTTTTTAGAGTACTTTTCTCTGTCTTCTGTGACAAGGTATTTTTTGTCTGCATCTGGTACCTTAGACAACTGAATACCAATTTCTGCTAGTAACTGGTGGTCGTTAAGCTCGGCAAGAATTTCAATCAATAGTTGTGTGGATTTCGACATGTGGAATGGAAAGCTTCCTGGTCTGTCAATGTCCTCGATAGGATTCCTCCAAATACCCTACGGCGAAGTTAAATTAACATTAGTTAAACATTGAGTAATACTTTGATAAAGTGATTTCTTGCTATTAAAATAAAATCCTCAAAAACATTTTAAAATAAAATGCTAATAAAAATCAATTTAGATTATAATGGTTGCTAACATTGAACAAGTTGTTGGCTTTCCTATCGCTGAAAAGACCATAAAGTTTCTTTTTCTGAGTTGTCGAACCAATAAAAACTTCTTTAGCCGCTTTGAAATCTTTTCCGAAAAATGTTAATGCTTTTGCTAGTCGATAATGAGCTTTGTGATGTTGAGAGAAACGAGCAATGCATTCTTGCATGGCCTTGATGCATTTGGGAATAACTCTTCTCCATTCCGTATGTGGAAAATCTCCAAGTGATTCTGATTCAGCAGCTGGTGGGTCAATTTTGGTAGGCTCGTCTTGTTTAGCACTAACAGGAGTACTCTGTTTTAGAAACACGTCGTCGCCATCCTTAATGCTGCCATCCGCTGCTTTGAGAGCTTGTGAATCTCCTGCAACAGCGTCCTGTTCAACGGTTGTGATTTTATTTTCTGTTGATTTCGGAATTGAATCCTCGTCGCTGTTTTGTGCTGTAGCATTTGCAGAGTTTGAAATTATAGCCGCATTGTCTTCAGTTTGCTGGAGTACTAAAGTTTCAACTTGGGTTAACAAAGTATTCATTACTTCGACGATTTCCTACAAACACAAAATCAACCTCATTAAAATATCGCGAAATAATATTATTGTGGTTTACTAACAATAACAACTATGAAATAAAAATTGGTAGTGTTACTTTTTTATTAGCGGCTTCATCCGTTACACTCTGTTTTCTTTTCTTCGATTCTCCTCCCTCACTACTTCGACTTTGTTTGAACTTCATGAAAGGACTTTCACTGGCGAGATTAATAAAGTACACCAAAGATTTCTCCTTGTCCTCGTTGTACGGATGTTTTTCAATAAACCGCAAAATACTTGCATGGATTCTGAAAATGAATTTACAAAAACCAAAATGAATTTTTGAATGTAACACGAACATCAAAATATTCTGCCCAGACAATTAAGATAGGCGTTTCATGCATGATGGTTTTTGTAATTGAAATACCTATAATAAATCTCCAAGGTTTCGATTGCTAATTCAGGTGGATTGTAAAAGTTAATTTTGGCGGGATAGGGAGCCCCTTGCTTATGCAAGAGTTCTCCAGCTAGTGAGTAATGTATAAGAAATGAGGAAGGGTCAATAGGGTTCCCTTTCTCCATAACTTTCCCCATCATATAATGCTGCATCCAAACTTCGTCGTGTTGATTATCGGAATAACCAGAAGCTCTGACAGGCTTAGACGCCGTACTGAACTCCTTTAACTCAGGATCAAAGCAGCGTAAAGTATAATTCAAAAACCTTTTCTTAATGTCTTCTATCCATAGAAAGCGTTCAAATGTAAGAGTAGACCCTTTGTTCTTCAAAAATCTGGAGCAATACGAATGCATGGCATACGCAAAAGAACCAAATTCAATTCGAATTTTCATATTTGATGGTTCCAAATCTAAGGATTTTAGAAAACATTTCAAGACATTGGAGGAATGAAAAACGAGTTCTTCTAACGTGACATCATCGGCTGTGTTCAATCTTGTGTTAATCATTTCGCCTTTTGCTAAAGCAAGGGGAGCCCAAGTATCAAACCTATTCTGATTGATTGTTATGTCCCAGGCGTAATTGGCAATTGCTTGTGTCCATTCCTTTCCTTTAAAATTACGATCAGCAATAAGGTAGAAAATATCTTGATATTCCTTTGGAAATGTATTCTCTGTATCCGTTGGAACATTGAGGACATCAATTGACTCGTCTAAATATTGTTTTACAAGTTGAAGCTGGTTTGTTGGTTTTAATTCCTCTGGAATTATGGACAAGATGCGCTTGAAGAGGATTTCAACCTCTGAACTGATGGAGTCATACGAGTCAAATTCTGGAAGCTCCCTGGGTCTGTAATACTCATACAATTTGGAGCAAATTTCAATGCTCAAATTTATTCCAGTTGTTGAATGATCACTCAAATATCGAAGTTTTGACTTTTTGCTAGGATGACTGTACAAACAAAAAATAGCTTGTTCAATGACATGTTTTGTTTCTTCAAACATCCAGTAGTATTCACTTCCTTTGCTTGTCCCGAGTATCATGACGTCAATTGTGTACACGAGTAACTTTCCATTATTAATTGTGCATTTTCCGGATCTGCTGAGAACCTCGTGGGCCATTTGCAACACAAGGATAGACATAGGAACGGATTCTTCACACAAATACAATACAGGTTCTTCTGATTCCATATGATACAAAATACTGTGGAGAATGCACCACGCAGTGGTTACAATAAAATCATAATTGTTGTTAGGTTGCTTGTCGTTGAAAACTAAAATTTGGAAAACGGAATTAGCAATCAGTCTCAGTTCTCTGGAAGTAAGAACGCTTTTCATTTCCCGAATAACTTTTTCCAATAAATTAATGCAATCATCCAGAGTTTTTTCATTTCTTGTGTCTAGACAGATTTGAACTGATTTTGTACAATGACTAATACATTCTAAATCACCAATGTGATAATATGATTCTGCAAGGTAATATCGGTTTTTTGCATCACACACGGATGAGGACTCTTCCGAGGACAAGCAGAATTTCAGTATTTCAATAACTTCAGTGTAATTTTGTGAGGTGTACAGTTCATTGATCTTGTTAAGATTTTGCATTCTATTTACTGTATTTAATTTCTTTTCCACTTCGTGTAAACTTATCACATTGTCGGTTTTTGTCTGGATAATTATTTGATACTCCGGGTCTTCAGAAATGTATTCTTTCAGCTTTATCAAATATATTAACACGTCTTCGTATTTACAAGTTGAACGATGTCCTTCATGACAAAGGGCAAGAGAATGCTTGACTTGAAGCCATTTAAGCCTCAACATTATTTCCTTGTTTTCTAATACTTTGCTGGACAGAATACTGTACAGGTAATTCAATTCTGCAGATAAACTCTCCTCAGCATTTAAAAGCTCAAGGCCATTCATCGTAATTTCTTCGGTACACAGCTCAAGCATTGCTAAAACAATAAAAGAGTAGGACTCCAAATGGTCCAGACTGTCTTCATTGATGGAATTTATATCTGGTCTTTGAGTGTGAGACCTTATAAGGAACAATCATTACATAATTAGGTTTTTATATTTGTCAAGTCGCAATTTTTAAGTAAAATAAGGCTTAATTTAAACGATTTCTAAAATATCGGTTTGACAATGTATTATACTTATTGGATAGTATCTACATATTTTTATAATATTTTCGATGAAAAAAAAGTTTTCTCTGTAGTGTATTTTTACATTCATTCGACCAACTGATAAAATAAAAAGCAATAAATAAAACAAGCAGAGAGAATATACTTCACGTACATGTACACTGTATACAGTTTAAGGTATTCAGAGGCTAGCTGCTGAGGCCAGCGCCTCCGGCAACTGGTAGCGAGGTATTTCGTTAAATAAATTATAATTGTAATAATATCAGTTGTTCCTAATTCCTCGATGATATTTTTAACATCCGATATTTCAGCTTCAGATCCAAAATAATTTTGATTTTCTCCTGGATTTGTTTTTCCTTCTGCGCTTTTACGTCGCTCCGAATCCTTGAGCCCATCATCTTCAACTCTGTAAGACATAACGAAAGCTATGTTATTTATTAAACAGTATTGACTAATAATTGCTAAATATTTACATTGATAATGTATATTTACAATAACAAAGGAGGTAGAATGTTTCTTAGCAATTCTGCAAACCCGTTTTCGCTTTTTGGTTTACTGGCTACAATAGGCAATAAGTTTCCCCGAACTCTTTGAGATCTTCTTTTGCCTTCTAACTGCCACCATTTGACGTCCTTTCTGGACTTTTTTTTTGTATTTCCATCATTATCACTCTGGTCCATTTGTGACTGTGAATTGTTAAGGTATTCTTCATTCTCAGCTACATCGTTTGACAGTATAAAAATACTTAGTTAATACGTATGTTGTGGACACTGTAGTAATTGAAATTAAAATCGAGTTAAAATTGCATAATTTGAAAAACCTACTGTTAATGGAAACTTCATTTGTTCCATCCTGAGTACCTTCCGACAATATGTTCTCTTTTTCATCATTTGAACTTAGGCTTCTTCTTACTGCATTAGTTGCATCTTGAGTTGTTTCAGAAGTGTCTTCCTTACAATCTGAAGGCGCACTCAGTTCTACCTCATCACTGGTAGTTTTTAAGCAGACAGGTCGAGAGAAAATCTGACAATAATGAAAAAAGTTGTTTAAATTTCAAAATAATCACACGCATCACAATCATGAATAATAGGAAATGTCAAACTCAAAATCCTTACTCCTTCTCGCTTGCACGTGAAATGAATCTCCATTATAATACTGCAAAGTTCAACTAGACTGTAAGTTTTGAAAGGGGTGGAAGCAACAAGGAGGGCAAGACACCTTTCATCTTCCTCCGCTTTTATGGATTGGAGTTTTTCGCTTTGTAGCTTGATTAATTCACTTGCTTCTTTCAGAAACTTGTTTTTCCATACTTCATCGTAGGCAGTGTCCGTCATGAGATGATCAAAATTTGAGAATGAGGATTTAGACAATTCTTTTAAAAAAGGATGGATTTTGAAAACATGGTCCCTAAAAACAAGTCCTTTCAAGAATCCAACGTCCTTTTCTAAGCCAAGAGCACAGAAGTGTAGGCATCCTTTAGGATCATTTAAAATATAACTTAAAGTCACTAATTGTTCAATACATTCCCAATGATTCGGACTACACTTAAGCGCCTCGACAAAGGCAATATGTGATAAATAGTAGTCCAATGTGGCTTTTGAAGCGTTTCCCAACTTTATCCATAGATTTACATTTTTTGGGTCCATTTGTGTAGCTACGAGTAGTACTCTTATAGCAGAATCCAAATTTTTAAATGGTCCATGACAGTAGGCGGTACTTAAATTTTTTAAGCATCCAAGTCTTATCTGATTTTGTATAGGAGATGATGTTTTCTCTTCTTCCTTTAATAAATAAAGAAATACAAATTAAGAAACTGTGCCTCGATCTCAAATATTCCGAATCATAATTTTACTGTCACTCAGAAGTAACTAAATTATTATACAGAAGTAGTTGGAGTAAATACTCATACATTTAAATAAGGACACATCAATAAATTTTCCATGGACTCAATTGCTTCCTTCGTTTCAGATCGGGCCATCATTAAAAGTGTTTTGTTGTACTGAGCAACTGCTTGCTCCTCCTGAAAAAACAATAAATTCTCAATACTATTTTCGTTAAATGCAAATTACATGGTTAGTCTGTAATGGTCACGTGGTATGATTACAAAATCATTGTAAATTATTTTGAAATAATTGCCCGACTGGGGAATGGGCTGATTCACTAGTAATCAAATAAAAACATTGAAAAGTAAGTATTCGCCTGTGACTATTTATATATTGGGGCTTTTCAAATGCTCCGAGTTAAAATCTGTTAAACTTCTGCGAGTTAAGAATTTATTGTGCATTTGAA
>JAQFYB010000951.1:0-39984 GCA_034694085.1 Pogonognathellus longicornis
CTTCTTAACAAGTTTCCGGCTAAGAGATATTTGATTTTTTCTGGTTTATTATCATCTGTACGGCAGAGTCTCCTTAATGTACCTAAGACCATAAAGCAATTGACCGATTGACCCCAACACGTTATCCCTATATATAGTGCATGGACTTACTATTGAAACAGTTCGCTCACACTGTTCTTGAGTAATCTTTGAGACGAACAGACGGACACCCAGACCCAGCGTTTTCACATAACCCTCTGACGATGATTAATAAAGGATAGAATGATATTCTAGTTCATGAGTACATATATAGAACTTAGAACGATAAGATCGTCTCGATAATGGTCATGCTCTCCCAATTTCCTATTACCTGTTTTTTTCCAAAAAAAGATTTTGGACAGAGAACTTTTTTTATTTCATATCTTTCTCCACGGGTACTATATCAACAATAACCATGGCTCTTGTGAGTGAGCAGTGAGCCATGAGACTACTGGGAAGTCGCAACGATTAGATAGTGTAATGTTACTAGATATAGCTTTTAGGATAGGATATTAGCCCAATATACATTTAACAACGTATGGTACATCATAAAATGTCTTATAGCAACATTCTACGAACACATTTGGAAGTGAGTTGGCAGAAGAAAGAAGTATTAGTAGTAATAACACAAGTAATCGTACATACATATACCTAGATGTTGTAACTATGAGAAGAGGGAGAGTGCGTGTAATGTGTGTGCCAAACGTAAATACAAAAGCGTGTGTTTCATGGAGGCAGCTGAAGTGCCACATGTGCAGCGTACTTGAAACAGTTGACAGAGATGTCTACGGGGTTATGGATGGAGCCTATTCACACACAACAGTAATTGTGTACAGAGTACACACGATGTATACTTTGTTAGATATATTTCTCGCAGCTTTCTTTGTGCCATTAATAGTACACTCACCACTCGCTTACGTTTTGTTTGTAAATCTAAACCTGCACGTGTTTCTGCTTTAACTTTTTAAATAGTTGAATGAATCTTCTTCCCTACAATTTTCATTTCAGACACTAGACATTTTTGCCTTCAGTTATAAAAACTCGAGTTTGTAAAATATCTGTGCATTCACAATGAAATATAATGTGGTTAAATAGAAACCACAAGACGCATTGGATGTTGCTAGAATTGAATAACTTTCTTTTTGAACTTCCTGTGTAATTCATCACGGCAATAAATAAAACAAAAGAGTAACAAAGTCTATATGAATTAAATAAAGGGAAAGAAGAAATGCTTCAGCCAAATGAAATAGTATTTCCATTTGAATTTCATAATTGTGAACCAACAACAAAAGATTCTATTGTGGTTACACTTAAATTTTAATAATAATAGTATCTTCACAATTAGACGATTCAGATGAATTCAACTTTGACTTGTCAAAAGTATGAACTTTCTCCGTCACAGAAAACTATTAGGTCAATTCATGGTTCGGAACTCATTGCATTTGGCAGACAATGAAAATGTGAAACATGTGTGACGAATTGTTGATTCGAATGAAGTTAATTCATCACTTCTCTCATGCTTATAGTTTAGTCTAACAAAGTGTGTAACACAAGTACAAGAGTAGCAAGTTATTAACAAGTAGAATGAGCTTCATTTCTATTATGATCTCGACTCAGTGAAAGTGGTCGAAGAACCTAAGTAACTTTTAAATAGAAATTTACTCAAGCAGCGTTTCGACCAAAAGTGTTTTGGGTTGGCAATACTAAATAAGCCCTTTAGTACTTTACTTAGTACTTATAGAACTACAAATGCCTAATAATATTTTAAACCTACTTGGTTGTTGTTGACGAATAAGTCCGCATCTTGTTGTTAATAGTATGACATGGGTCTCAACTTATTGTGGAGGAGTTCCTAACAGTATTTTGTATATTGTGGAGTGAGGACAAAGTTAGGCAAAGAACTTCCTGCAGGGACAAGCATCAACGACCACAGTGCATATTGTGTCACAATATAATTAGTACGACTTACAGGATTACAAAGACTACTTTTCTTGCTATACTGGAGCTAATGATGTCTCACGATATTATAATATTTGTGAGAAATTCATTACTTGAATTTTCCGTAGTTCGCCACATTTCTATCAAAGTTTCATCCTGATCCTGAACCATAATACAAAATATTACACACAGCCTATATAGGAAGTCTGATACCTCAGTCATGCCTAGGCACTTCAGTGAGGGTCTACCTTTGCAACTAAAAGATCGATTGTCTCGCATAGCTCTCTGTGAAATTTGCATAGAATAATAAATAGAAAAACTTCTCGCAAAAGCACTTTAGGACTTAAAACGCAACTTTTTCTCCAGCCATCCTGTTCGTGTGCTGTGCAGAGAGCACATTAAGTCTCAAATTCACTTTAATCGTAACACAATAGCAATATGAAGTATATATGTACAAATATATAGCAACTACGGATTCTAAATATCTTTCCATTCATGTTATATAGAATTGTGTCATTCGTTGAACATAATATATTGAACTACCTACTTGGTATTGGTGATACTCTCACACCTACGCGACCGATGCAGCAGAATAGTAAATTTGCACATGAAAATTGTTAAAAATGATTTCCTTTTATGTGACTGCTGCATTGAAAAGAGTCAGGTAACTCAAAAAGTGCTCCACTTGCTCGTATTCATTCTTTGTAAAATATATCTGACGAAAGCAAAGGCAACCATGCAAGGATGCTGACGCAAGGAGCAATTTCATATTATACCTATATAATTAAATTAAGTGTACTATATTATGCTGCTAAAACTAGTGCAAGTAAGTACATTCAATAGCCCTCAACCTCAATCCACTCAATAATGAAATAAGAATCTAAAAATACTTTAAGATGTGCACCATTACATGATTTTGTGGCAAAGTCAGACCGTAATGCACTTACTAGGTATGTAACCATGAATGTCAAATATTAAAAAGTTTCTATAAAGGGGACAAATATGTCAAATCTGTGCACACAGGATACACTGTGTCAGTTTATGTGCGTATGCTGTCATTCAAACTCACATTTTAGGATCCATATGTGGAAATGAGACCAAACTTCTAACACTGCTGCAGGTTCATCTGTCTGTCATCCCAGTTTGACGTAGACACTTCATTATTATGCCATCAGAGTGTATTATAAATTTATTATTAGATTTACGTGTGAAAGTGAAGGTAGTGCAGATGAATATGTTGCAAAACTTAAGCCTCCAACTTACAGTCATCCACAGACTTGATGGTAGATAACTTTAAAGAGAGAGAGAGAGGTTCCATGCTCTAAACTGTGTCAGAATATTCGGATCAAATATTTCTGGAGCAAACCATTTTAGTTATTTACGTATACTGAATATAAAATGAGGTTGAAGATGTCTTTTGCCTAAATGATTTAAGTATTTCACTTACCAAGTACTGTAATTTACTAATGTATGAAAAATGCCCTCAGCTAATCCATTATAGAACCAACATACATTATAGGCATATGTGTATGCACATAATGTGTACATACTGTTGAGGCTTCTTCCACCAACACACCAACACCAACCGCTTTCCCGGCTGTTTCCTTTATTTACTATGGTAAAAACCACGGTACTGACGGTACAACCTATTGTTATCTAGCTAATAACTGAAAATTATAATTATATTCTATGGTAAGCTATAGACAATGAATATTGTTTGTGTATTCATTTTGCGAGAAAATCCTATATGAAATACGAATTTAAAGTGTATAGTTGTTTTGTTTACATCTTTCTGGAAAAAGTAAATTCGCTGAAATAAGATTTCAAAAGAATAGACACCTGAACGTCAAAACTCATTGCATTACTTGTGGAGCGCTTCACTAAAATCCTATTTACATGGAGTAAAGCGCTGGAAGGATTGTTTTGGGTCACATAGTGTGCACACTCCTTCCAGAGAGCTTACAAATAGAAAGATAATTATGTAATCGATAGTATCTAATATCTTGAAGGAGATAATAATATACATAATGTGCATGCGGCCTCTTCCATCGGATTTCCTTGTGCTCTGTAGGTTTTACGATCCTTTCATTCAACCCGGCTCTCGCTTTCTCTTCCCACCGTAAATAGCAAGACAAGCAAATTCAGGCAGCTTCAGCAGCAGCAGGTTTGCATTTGGCATGGGCATAATAGAATAATAAAAGAATGGAGTTAAATCTTAAAGCATGGGCGAGGCCCTAAGGAGAATATGTGCTCATAGCGACTACTTATATTACATTATACATACTAACTAGCATACATAGTAGAAGATGGCTATTCAAACATCATTGAGAGCTTCAGTATTGAAGATTTTCAGTAGTTGGTTGGTTTGCTCCAAGTATTTGCGGAATATTTCCTTATCCTATATATACAGACAAAGCTTGCCTGAGGATGAGATATAAAGAGAGTAGCACAACACAGTAATGTAATGTAATGGAATTCAGCGTTGTAATCGAATTGTATGTATTGGATGTATTATATATTATAGGCATATGCTCTTCAGTATAAACTCCACTTGGATTTGGAATTATCTTATGCATACACAGTGAGAGTTGCTGGTCCTAGATTCAAAACTCAAACCATCTAAGCCAAAGTAAATTCAGTCAATATATCCCGTGACGTGCATGTAGTAAGCCCGTCTCAAGATCACACACACACAAATCCATTCAAGTCACTGCGTAAGACTGATTTCAATATCCTATAGTATATACCTAGTCTCCTATAGTATCACAATTGTAAAGAATCACACGAACTGACTTTCTTGAGTCATTTATGACCAAATCTACAGCTATTACAACATACAATAATATTTTGGGCTATCTTTGACTCTTCTGTGGTTCGGATTCAAAATGTCGAATTCGAATCAAATGCAAAGTGCCTTTTGTGGAAACCTCCACTATTTGTATCTGTATGTTCTGTATGTATATGTATAACCATAAAATGAACGAGGGAGCAGAAACATTCAAACAACTGTATTAACGCATAGAACTTTGATTATGAAATTCTGAAGATGTGATTGTGAACAGGGTACTAAATGGTCATGACACAAAGCATATATTATTATGGTAAATGATGTAGACCTATTATTGTACATTGTCAATAGTGTCTTTCTTCAGTCTACTACTACAATATTATGCTGAAGAATAAAATTTAATGTAGATATACCTAGTCTAAAGCTAACCATTGTGGGTTCTGCATATAATAATATCTGTATACAAAAGTACCACCACTCAATATCTATAGATATAAGTATTGTAGAGTATTTTGCACGTTCATCGCAATGTGCTGTGCTTGTACATCACTTTGAACAACCAACTTTTCAGAGATTTGCCAAGTAAATGTGCTTCATTCAACAAGCACACAATCCCGTCCCATTCGGCCCTTTCAATCCGTCGACATTCAACAATAGTAATAAGAAAACTTTGGCTTCTGAGTTGCTGTTCTCGTATATATGTATATGGCCATTGAAAATAGACGTGAATGAAGGAAATGTATGAAATGAAACGAAGAGTCTGGTTCAAAATGCATGAACCAACAATAGCTATATATATTTACGTTCAGTTTCAGCTGTTTTTACTTTGCTAACAATACTATCGCCCGAAAAACAGATACTAGGTATTATGTACACTCGCCTTTAACAGCGCATCACATCCCATAATAAAATATATACAGGCACTAACCATAAGTGAAGTACAGAAAATACATAGAATGCTGAATGCCTGTTTCTCTTTATACCCGTCCTTTCCTTTCCTTGACTTCATTCCCTGTAACGGTATGTCTTTCAAGATCCACACTATACACAAATAGAATAGAATTTACGGCCGCCTTTTATTTCGTTGCATCACATTCTGAACTTTCTCAAAACTATTTTGTGTTATTACTGTTCGACTGTTTACTACACTATTCCTACGCACCATACCTACTACTAGCTACACCTACACAATAATACAAATATACATGCCAACTGCCAACTGAAACTAGACAACAACCCACCACAACAAACCCAACCAAGAAAATAATAATTTCTCAACAACAGGATCTACTGTGTTTATGTACTGCAGAGTATAATAGAATAAGTACGTGGAAGGAGAGTGTGTAGCTACAATTTTAAGTACGCAAGGTACAAACACGTCCGTATATTAGTACCAGCCTTTCACTCTCAGAACTTTCACTGGACTATTAGCCAAAGTAAACTTCAATTTCAAGGGTAAGATCCGCTCCTGTGTTCTTTCACTACATTAACGTGACCACAAACAACGATTTCTAACATGTAAGTAATACGATATACAATAGAATTTCTATGTGTACGTGTTCCACTCACAAACTTTACAACTTTCATGTGAGCAGAATATATATGAAGGTATGTGAACATTTACTTATACTCTGGCATATTTATCGGAATGCATGTACCTATAGTACATATGTACAAATATATACAAGTATTATTCTTTTTCAAGACAAGGTTGCTACACTCCATCGTAGTCACAAACAAAATAGGAGAAACAGGTTGATTTGAAACAATGACTGTAAACATGCGACCTTCCAAATGTGAAAGTACTGCAGTACATAATTTTGCAGTGGTGTACACTGACACTAAAGGTTCATTTTAGACTGTTTTACTTTTCGTTCTTTACGACAGCGCACTTATCTTTGTGATCTCACATACACACACATAGATACGTATTAAGCAACAACGTCGCAAAATGCCAGAGAACAAACACATATATATCAGTGCATACATTTTACTTTGCTATATTTTACAAATAAGAGCAGCTTCACTTGGAGAATGTTCATATACGATGTAAGTTGTGCCTTACTTGGGTGGGGAAAGCGGTTGACGCTCGAGTGCTTACTTACTCAACTTGAGAAAATTTCTGAATGTCCGTGTGTGTAAATTACATTTTTCGAGACAGTTATTTTACGCACGGTTTTAACTTTGCCTAAATTAGACCCAACGGTTGCGTACGTATTGCACAACATTTCAACTACATTTTACAAGGTACAGAGTCACTACCGTCACTGTGCATTTTAAACCACCACGTGCCACATACTTTCAGAATATAAAATAGAATGCTTTCTCCTCAACATCAAAGTACAGAGACATAATTGATGCCATAAATTAATTTCTACGATATAACTTTATCAACTGGATCGATCTGGCTGCAAGCATATTACTTATGAAATGTGTACCTACATATACTTAGATAGGTACACACCTTAGTAATCCAATCAGTATAAATTATTCAGGCCTTAACCCAGCAGTCCAATAAATCAACCACCTATACACCCAAAGTATATTACATTTACTTGTTAAATCATGAGACAGAGAATTCATGTCAAATTGTTTCGAAATATTTAGAGCTGTAGATCAAAAAGACTTAGGTATCTGTATAACAAAAAGTTAGAAACTAACAAAAACTTTAATATTCGTTTAAAAAAATAGGAATCCATTTCAAAGTCTGATTTCCGCAATTAAGAGTTGGTTGTGTTTCATTACTTGAATCTTCAATATTTCAAAGTAGACATTAGAATGTATACTTGCTGCTTGAGTTCCCCCATTCCAAAAAGTGTATCGATATTTAGTAGCTCCAAAAAAGAATAAAAAAAATGCAATCCCTATTTACGTCACAAATGCACGTATGATTTATATTTTCTTTATTTTGTATTTCATTTACACTAATGTTTTCTATCCGATGTAATTTTCCAAACCATTCCAGATCCAGATCCATTAACTCGATTATGCTTTTAACACTATCAATTATAGCACTGTTAGATCTAATTCATGTAAACCATTCCATTCAAGCATTACACATAGAAGTAGCGATAGTAATTCCACTATACTACAAAATAAAACGTAATCGTAACAATACAACAGGGAAAATTAGCGCACATGTCAGCTTTAATTGAATTACATATTTCGATGTCCACCCTTGTACGAATAAGAATGGGTTATTCTGGTTTTCACTATTGGTTTGTACTAATTGAGACATTATGATAAACTGGACATGAATGATTACGACAGGAAATCAACAATGCAGTTGCAGTTATAGCCTTCGTATCGTACTTCGATACCATACCTACCTACATACACTATAAGCGATTGGATGTCTGACATAATTCAAAGGAGAGTCCAAATCGAATTGGTTTATGAATCATGCACACATCCACATGGGAGATACAAAGCGTGCAAGTATAGGCACGTAAAGTAAAGTAGAGTTAGAATTACGTGACTCTTAAAACAAGAGTGTGCTATTACTAAAACCACTTCAGTTCGATTTCATCAACGAGTTATAGAGGTGATCAGAATTTCAGCATTTACTAGTCAGATACACAGGCAAAACCCTGCCCACATTGTCGATAACATCCAACGCTTTCACTTTATACAAACTAAACTTACAAAAGACAGGCAAAAGTACGCAAGGAAATGTAATTGAAAAGTTTACGCTTCCAAGTTGCTCGTTACGTATTCTAATTCTTTTTTAAGTTTCTGATTGGTTATATATGATTTTAGCTCCTCAAACCGCATCACTGATCTTGTACCTTTTTCTGTCACTATACATATATATCAAAGTTGAGAAATGAGTGGAAAAAAAGATTCAGTGTTTAATCGATTATGATAAATGATCGATTTTTTACTTTCTACTTTGTCATTAGATCCAAAAAGTTAATTTTGTTAAGTAAATAGGAGGCAGACGACGTGTGACGCCAAGTGTAGTTGTATTTAGTGTATGAACACAGACTATGAGTGTTCTATTAGTAAATGACCATACTATTATGTATTTCTAACAGGAATCATATGATATAACACTAACCAAACAAAACAGACTTTCACTTCTAATGTTATACACACACTGCAATCTAAGCACATCAATGGGAATTACAAATATAAATCAAAAAATCGATGAAGCTTTGATAGTAATAATGACATCATGCAGTTCTCTCAAGCACCATTTTCACTTACGTTTACCACGTTTTTGCGGTTGTCTTTACAAACTTCTGCTTCACGTGAACTATCCAATGTCTCAGAGCAACATCGTCATAGACAGAGTTCACAGTGCACATACATCTTACAACTTACAACTTGGTGCGTTTGCGTTCCCAATATACAATATATATACAGAGTCTATATAATTAACTTCTAAGACATCACTACATTCTCACTCACACATTTACAGTCCAGATCCGTTCTAATGTACGTACGTGGTAGGCTTCTACTCATCTAAATACTATTCTCTGTCTGCCTCACAATGTCTGCTTAAGCTCCGAAATACTTTCACCTCGTATTCGGCAAGGAGTGAAAATGATGGTCTAAACTATCGACTAGGATTTTTGTCCCGTACAGATAGCGAGATAGCTATATGTAGGTAGTAGTGTGTTCAATGAAGCCAATAATAGCATTGGAATGTAATTATTTTTAGTGTAGTAGTACCTCTATACACAGTAGTAGTGGTAATAGAGGCACAGTTTGGTTCCAATTCGTTAACTACATATATTTCGCCAGGCATTAATTTTTACACATAGCTACCTTCATGTAGTATAGCAGTTCATTTCGTTCGTACACAGAAACCATACACTACTTTCTATTCCTAATGCTTAACTGTTATTTAAGGCAAAGTATACCTCCACAATCCTTTATAATTTACACATCTAGCTCTACTCATACTATGTATGTGCAAACAGATTTTATAGACATACATTAAATGCTGCTTGAATGAAATAGAAATGCATCAATTTGCATCTGCTCAACACAAACACAACCCAACACTATCGAGAAACTCAGTACGACCAGTACCTATGAAGTAATTAATATTAATTCATCCCTATACAATAACATGTGATTAAATTTCTACCTTATACTGGATTATAACATTGACATACTTACGTTGAAGGCCTAATGATACAACAATACTTATAGCTACACTATCAACGAAGTTGTTTGTGTCACAACTTACTGTTAAATAGTTAAATCTGTGCATTTATGTATACAGCCAGGTATAATTCAATTTGCGTACCTAGTCTCAATTTTGTACTATAATATTAATATCCCATGTTCCTTGCATATGGACACCGGCATACCTACATAGATAGGCTGATAGGCACAATCAATAGTTGCATAGGTAATGAAAAAACAGATTACAAAAGGCTGATGATTGAGATGGAAATAAAATGAAAACACACAAAGGTACAGATATAGTAGTAAGAATGACATTCCTTGAATTTGGTATTAAATGATTCATTGCAGGAGTCTTCGTCCCAAAACTTAAAGTTTAATCTGGAGAAAATTATAACATGACAAGAACGATAGAGTTGTGGGAGTAAACGACGGAAATACAGGGAAAAAACTACATAGACACCGACAATAGCTAAGAAATTCTTTAATTTACCTTTTCTTATGTAACATTAGGGTGTTTTTTCAGCATTGTATTGTGATGATCGCAGAATGTTGAGTTAAGGAGAGCTGTGTGGTAATATGACAAGATTGGCGACTCATCCTATCGACATCAATAGGTAAAGCATGGCCAAAAATAGAGAATGAAGGTACTGGAGTTGAACATTGCGAAGCAGTGTGTTAGCGATTCTAACTACAGTGTATATACTAGAGTACATTTGTAATACTGGAAGTAAAAGCTGATTCTCATGAATGGCGCGACTGCGACTGGTTGGGCAAAGTAAAAGTTGTTTCGCAAGTGATTAGTATTAAATTATAGAGTTATGTGAGGAAATAAGCTTACCACATATAGGCAGAATGTATTGTCCATCAGGGGTGTTCGTCCACTTGCCATTGAAGCAAGTTAGGAGTTTGAACTCCGGTCTGGCATAATGGTAGCCTTGATAGCATTTGACATTGGCTTTTGACTGGTTTTGGAATTGGCCTGCACCATTAGGGTGGCCCATTACGTCGACAATTCCTTTTTCGAGTGGATGGGGATGAGAGCAAGTGGACCAACTTGGAGCAATCGCCACACTTAAGATGCACACAACCAACAACAACCACTTGGTATTGCTGAGACTCTTCTTGTAAATTTTACAGCCGTTTCCATCGAGCCCGATACCTCCATTCATTTTTCATTCAGTCTCGAACCGAAGTCTTTCCCAATTCAATGACTGTTCTTTAAGTCGATGCTGATGTGTTATGTGACGTAAAGTTGTTTGTAGTACTTTGCTTACACCACTATCTCCTACGACTTGTACTACTTCTTTGCTGTCAGCTGCCTCTACTATACAACTCTCTCTCGCTTCCCTCACTTTCGCCTACTTATCTTTTCTCAGCTTGACTGACTCTTTTTGCTTGTTGTTGCTTTATACTGGCTTTACTATTGCTGTCGTATTGTGCTCTTATGTCCCAAAGTCGTTGATAGCTACAATGCACACTGTTTACTACTTTTTCATAGATGTGATACTCTTTACATACCAAGTAGAAAAAGTACCAGCGTTCCTCTACGATATGTACAGATACTCCACTTCAATTTCGTACATACACTTTGTCTGAGCTTATACTATTCAATCCATTTGCTTCAATGTCGGTTCATGGCAAATGCTCTATATACCTTATAGCTGTACGATAACGGTCTCTTCTTCAGAGAGCTCTATTAGGCATAATACACTAGGTATTAAGGAGTACCCGTTTCAAAGCTCGGTTTCAAAGTCACAAGTCAGTCTCTTTCTTTTTCCAAAGAAAATTACACATTCCTCTCAGAGCAACCGTGGACAAATAGTCTTACTTAGTTCATACTAGCATTGAACTTGTTCTTTGGTCTTACTACCACCCAGGCAAGACGATTCTCCGTCGTATTCTTTGAACAGGCGTGTTTGCTTATCTTCCTTGTATGTATTACGAAAATTGAATCGATGAAGGGCTGGAAAATATAAGGTAGCAACTTATTCTTTCATCACACTCTGAGTGTTTACCTATTTACTTGTGTGTGTTGAATATATTGAAGTTTTAGTCAGTTTTCGAGATGGTGATGAAAATGATGCTCTGTTATGACTGAGAAAATTGTTCTGGGACTTTTCTGAATTTCGTAAATATTTGCAATCTGTGTAGAAGATCTCAACAGCTGCCGCACTAAAATTTGGATTGTTCTATTTATTGCTGTGTATATGCAAAATATGCATACAGTACACGGATATTTATATTACACTGCTTGATTATTTTTGGCAGTGCTACGTGGAAATATTGTTCAGATTGAGTTGAGGTAGTAAAGGTTTAGTTTATGACTGTATGACACTCGAAAATAAGTTTTGAGTTGAGAATGTTGAGAATATCTGATGAAGCTGTCAGTTTTTCTTGTTGATCTGAATGTTATTCCACCTCTTCATACGTACGAGACAGAATGTTCGTTCTATTTAGTATTTGTTGTGTATTCGTATTATTGGTGCACAAGGAAGCGGAAACAGTTTCAATATCGAGATTCAAACTTTAATTCAAATAGAATCTGCCTCTAGCTTTGCCGTTTTCCTATTATTTCCCCTGAGCGCAAAGAGTGTAAAGTCAAGATAAAAGTGCAGAAACACCAGAGAGAAAGACGGGAGACGAAGAAAGTTGTAAGAAACGTCCTTTCTTCAAGATTTTCCCTACTGTACTGCTGCTCTTCTGTACTCCAAAGGATGACGTGTGTGACGTATACGGTTTTATATGTATTAAAATTCACGTTTCCTTCCTATTGACTAGTTCTGCTGGATGTTGCGTGAGTGTAAATTCCAAGAAACTGTATCGTATTCTCAAATATGTTGGATATTTACATTTAGCGTGTGAACGTACAATGTCTTACTGAGCTCGACACAAAAAGATGTAAAGAATTCAAGGAAAACTTACACAGATCAGTGTTCAGTCTGATTGCCACGTATTATCAACGTAAGTATGTGTATACTTTCAATCTACAGAAGGTTTTCCAAAAGAAAAATGAAGTAGAGTATCACTAGTTTAGTTCTGTTCAAATGTAAATCGTCCAGAAAGCTAGTCTACTTAGTTGATAGTGCACTGGGGAAAATTGCACTGGAGAAAGTAAGTCAACTTTCCGTCTTCCGTGGAGCCGAACTCTATACTCACTCTATCCAACTCAACTCACTCCAGATTTTCGTCTCAAGATATCCTCCCTGCTTCTCCTGGCTCAAGTTAGTGTTGATGTTAATACTACGTTGCCTGATGGGTTTGGCCTGATATCAAGATTTGAACTTGGTAGCTGGAATATTATAACAACAACTCAAGGCTACAGGCTTATCGGCTTTTCGACACTTGTTCTTAGCTAACTTTTCCACTGTTTCGTTGTTTTGCTCTCGTCACATCATGTCAAGTCTCGTCACGATTCGTCAGATGTACCTAGCTGTAAGCTGCACTTAATACTTACGCTGTGGTATCCACCGATGTTCCTAAGGTGTCGACGATATGACTTCCTGAATGACTTCGGGAAGGAATTTTATGAACTGGAACCTGCTCAACCTCTTAAATGGCTAGGGGCAAAATGTTTCCTCCCAGAGCGAAGAATTTCCTAGACTGGAAAAAGTGAGACTCAAATCCGTCGTAAAGTTGTGGGGAAAAGCCTCAAAGTTCAATCGAACACATACGAAGGAATATGAAAGAGAACTTTGCTACTTTGCACTTTAGTGTATTGTGTAGCCGAAATACTTTTTAGTTACTGATGGATGCTAACAGAAGGCTACCGGCTCACAGGTACCGACAAACGAGACCTAATTGTTTGGTGTGCGTGCTTGGAGACGATGAAGAAGGCATTGACTACCAGAGAAATTCTGTCTTGCTTTTCCTACACTATCTCCTTCCGCTTTTTGCAACTTACCTCTACACTCCGAATACACACAGCAGACACAACTCTTTCCACAGAGCTACCATTGGAATGAGAGTTTGCGCTGAGCAGTGGCTACAACTAACCATAAACTATCTACGGGTTTTTAATACACTTTCAACCTAGATATCTATATGCATTATTATGTATGTACAAATATCGGGGCGTCGGGCACTCTAGCTCGGGTGTTTAGACTCAAAATACGGGTTCTAGTCGTGAATGTCACAAATTGGTTTATCTTGTAATGAAAAGGACTTTGAGGACAATATAATGGCGAGGGGTAAGGGTAAGACGACAAGACGCAATACTTAGCATCAAGTAACCGTATGTCTTTTTTCAAACTCTCACAGCAGGGTTTTATCTTTCTTGACCGGATAACGCTCCATCCGTCCGCTTTACTTTAGCTTGTTTTTCCTAAAAATAAATACCATTGATTGTACAAAGTTATATATAATTGTAAAAGAATAAAGCATGTGTATTATTACTGTTTAATCTTCAAATTAACCTTGACATATTCCATATATATTACCGTACTTATATTCTAGATTGTATATTATGTCAACACAAATAAAAAGAATGATCGTGACTTACGTGAGATGACAATACGACTAAGACACACATTACACATTTACAAGAATTGGACACATTTTATTATTCTATATTTTGATTTTATGAATCTCTATTGCCGTATGATTCTCCGTTTCAAATTCCAGTCTAGTAATAAATTTTTACCTAGAGTATCGAGAAAGTAAAAATTATTTAAGTAAAGTCCTTCATTCTTAGTTTTTCATTCTTAGTCTATTACTGAAGTTACCCTTCTAGTATTTGTCTCTATTTAAGTACCCACATAATAAATTACATAGGTAATTTACCAATATTATATTCCGTAATAGATTTCAAATCCAAATTACAATTGCATACTGCAATCATTGCAGTATGCCCCGAAAGTAATGATATAAGTAATTGCCCCGAAAGTAATTATATAAGTAATTGCCCCGAAAGTAATGATATAAGTAATTGCCCCGAAAGTAATGATATAAGTAATTGCCCCGAAAGTAATGATATAAGTAATTATATACCTATTTATTTTGAAACTTTTAATATTTGTTAAAAAATGATTTTCAGCAAATTCATGATTATGAATCTATAATCAAAATAATTTTACCTTTTTAGTCTTACATGGGGAAATCCTTGCTACAAACCAGTGAATATGTAATTTATGTAAGGAATAGTTTGTAATTTGGGTTTTTCAGCACTGCCCCGCTAAATACACATCTAAATAAAAAATGTGGCCAAATAATACGAACCAACTGCTCTATAAAAGTCAGACAATTGACAAAGAAGCTAGGCCTTTGCTAGGGACTTGAGCGACCACCCTGTGTACCTACGTACTACGTGTAGAAAGATCATACCATCCTCAGAGACTGAGTGCTGGTTATCAATACAATAAACACGAAATTCCTAATTTGCACAATATGATTAATAATAAACTATTGTAAAGTCTGTGGACTTCCGTCCAGACCGTTGTAACTTAAAAATATGACGCAAATGGAAATATTGACACTTCTTATTCACTAAGCAAAAATATGGAATATTTAAAGCTCCTCTGTAACAATCTATGGAATCATCCGCTTTTCCGGTGCACATAATCAGAGAGAAACTTATATTATTTAGACTAGGTTGCATAAAAGGAGTATTTACAAATAAACTTTTGCAATAAGAGCACGACAATCTTCTGTTCAGTCAATCAGGTACATTGTACATTCATATCCAATGACTAAATACAGCAGATTTGTTTCAATGAAAGTCTACATGTATATCATGCCCGTGTTGGCCGTGTTAATTCATTTAAACAATCATTCGGTAATTTTAATAAATATTGAAAAATTCTTAAAAGTATAATAAACAAAAGAATAATGGAATTTTTTCTTCTATGTACTATATATGGAAATGGTAGCTATAATGTGCTCGCTATGTAAATAATGATTTGTAGATATGCTTCTTGATACATTATACTTCTAATGGATTCTTAAAGTATTGATGTAATTTGAAGGTAAATTAGTAACCCAAAACTGATGGATGGTCTGACACATTTTTGCAATCCAGTTTTTCTTTACAATGTGGATATATCTGACGTAGATGTTGAAGTTGAAGAGAAAAACATTCATACACCCGGAAACTATTATACCTCGTTTAGTGCTCGTTGTATGTTTTCCGAGAGGTATATCATCTGTAAATGGGGTGTGGGGTTGAGAATAATTAAGCATTTCTATCAGTAATTATGTTGTCACCATTTCCACTTCTAGTACATGCCATTGCCAAACTGACGGTTATCGTTCGAGGATGAGATTCGTTTGACAGCTGCATTTTTTAAATGTTTCATTATCTACGTATGCCAAACATCATTTGAGCCATAATCCACACCGGTTTATGCAATGTAATTAGACAAAATTTAATTACATTGGGTTTATGTATGATTGATGTCGATCTCAAAACGGCAGTGAGGTCAAAATAGTCACATTAAGACTTCCCTCAAATATAATAATGTGTCTAATGTCTAATGTCCACTGATGGGATTATTTAGGCTTGTAAGAGAAAGACATTGAAGAGGCTACTTCCCGTAAACTTAAGTAGTGTGTAGCTGCCATCTGAGGTGCAAAAATCGTGTATATTTGTACTGGACAAATATTTTGGCTGTAGGAAGGACATCTACGACGCATAAAAGAAGATTAGCTTGCAGCTCCTGCGCGCAACTGTGTGATTGAGCGTCTTATTCCTAAAATAAAATGCAGTAGTTTGCCGTCTGACTGACCCGACGACGAGACTCCTTCTATTTCATTCCAGAGCACAGAGCAGAGTAAAGGCAAAGGAAGAATACTCATCCCGTCCGAATCGGGAGATTCGGATAAAAAACAAACAAAAGAAAGCCTTTTAAAGTAATAAAAATCCTGCTAATCGCAAAGTAAGTACTAACTACATTGTTAATTTGACAGTTTCAATTTGAAGCTCTGAATAGAATGATACTAACCTTTCTTCTGTTTTCTTTTAGTTTCAAATTACAAGCCATTTTAAACTGATCCGTTCATTGATGCTTTGGATTGAAATTGAATGTTGTTTCACGCCAGAAGAACAGAGCTGAACTTATATCGTAAATTGTAGGTGTAAGTTCTCACAAAATTATAAATAACATTGCTAATCAAAAGTATCGTATTCATTTCATGATTATATTATTTGACTTAACTCAAGTCATGCTCCAACATACTCACAACGATATATGCTTTTGTTGCTCTGCTCATTATTTTTTTTAGTTAGTTAAAAGTCAAATCACAGCTAACCTTTTTAAATGATTCCAATGCCCAGTAGGAAGCTCAGACGAACTCTGCGGTCAGCTGTAGACAATATAGTTTTATGAATTTTAGATGTAAAAGCTGCAATCAATCAATCTTTTTTCAGTTAACAATTAAAGTAATGATTTGGGTTAAAGTTACAACTCTAGACCAAATCGTTATGATAAAGTGTATCAACTATATTGTTGTTGGATTATGTTGAGTGAATCCTGTATTATGAACCGTGTTTTTGAAGTATTTGACGATTTGAATTACAGGGTTCCGGTATCATTTTAGGACAACTGGATCAATCGGATATCGGAGAGTATTATAATCAACAGACTTTTGTATAAGTAATGCCAGTGAGCTCTTGGTTTTCTTTGTCCAGAAAAACAAAGAAAATAGTGGTAGTGCTAATTGCATTTACCGCAACTGATATAGCGTTTGCAGTCGGTTGGTGGAGATTTTGGAAGAAACCGGCAGTTGATAGTGGACAGAAAACTAAAGGAATTTATTAAATGAAGGTTTAAGCGAGCGTCGAAATGTCTAGTCCTACCTATCGAAGCAGGGGAGAAAGCAATAATTACCGAGGAAATTATAATCGTGGTGGATTTCAACCGAGGGGTCAATTTCGAGGTCGTGGTGGGTACAACAAACCTCGACGATACTGGGATAACGATGACTACTACAAAAGGGATCGGGTAAGTATTTCAATTTGTACAACCATTCTCTAGCATTTATTGTTTGACTGAGCTTTGTGAATCATCAGTTTCATCAGTAATTGGCTAAAAGAGAGAACATGTTTTAATTAAAGTTTACTAATGCATTAATAATATCAAATCAAATTAACATTTTTAGGACTATGATCGTGGACGTGACAGGGATCGCCGCCGACGCAGCAGAAGTGACAGCAGGAGCAGAAGCCGCAGTAATAGCCGAAGTTACTCTAGATCCAGATCTCAGAGTCCATCACGAGTTCGAAGTCCCCGGAAACCTGAGGAATACAAACCTAAGAGTGCAACTGACACAGATTTAACCTCTCCAGGTCCTACTGTCACATATCAAGCACAAACAGCTCAGTATGATCCATACAATCCTCAGAAAGATGCCAAAGAGGGTAGCTGGAGTGGTGTCGTTGATCCGAACGTATATGTTCCTCAACCTCAAAGAAGTAATGGTCAACAGCAAACCATCAGTAATTCCAATCCATATGAAAGCTCTTCAGAAGCTATACAATTACAGCTGCAACAATTTCAAAAGTATCAGCAACATCTTCAACAACAACGTAGTCAACCAAGTTTTTCGACTGAGATGAATGTATCTAGTTCATCCACCAATTCAGTTGCAAATTTGTATAGTTTTGGCTCCAATGCTATGGCTTATCAGCAAGCCACAATTCCATACCCAAATCAGCAAGTACAGCAACATCATCCAAGTGACATCAGTCTTGATGTTTCTATTGGGGCTATTAAACCGAAAAGAGAAGACGGCGACATTGAAAAAACTAAGAAGAAGAAGGATAGAAAAAAGAAAAAACGCCGACGGAGAAGCTCATCTTCTTCCTCTTCTTCGTCTGATGATTCTTCAGATTCTAGAACAAAAAGAAAATCGGTAAGTATTATATGAATTGTAGTAAGTAGAGTGTAATATTTATTATTATGATCTGTTGTGAGATATTTAAAGGGGTAGCAACATTAAACACTTTGTTTTATACTAAAAACAGAAAAGAGATTCGGATGACTCCTCGGATTCTTCGTCTGATGAAGGTATGAAGAAGTGACTATTCTAATAATTTATTATTTTGATTACTTGTAAATAATTAGTATTTTTGCGTCACATTTTATAGATAAGAAAAAGAAAGATAAAGGAAACGCGGGATCCTTAACGACTGAACAGAAAGAAGCTATAATGAAGCAGAAGGAGAGCTATTCTCTGAAGCTAGAGATACTAGACCGTGAAATTAATAGATTAATTATTCAAGAAGACGAATTAAGAAGCAGCAAAGCTGATATACGACTTGTAGAAGAGAATTTTAATCTTCAAGTAAATAATATACATATTATTACCATATTATTAAAATGAAATGAATCGTAGATAACAAATGATGTAATTTTTAGACAAGCATATGGCATAATTTTTGTTGTTGATAATAATATTCTGAACTTAGTCTTGATTTACATTTGGGTCTGAACGTGATGGTCTAACACTTGAATTTTCTAATAATGGCGTTGTTGTTTTGTTTATCGTAGGCTGAACTGAAAGGTCGACGTAAAGCGGTACAAATTGTTTTGGGAAAAATCGGAGATGTACTTAACAGAGCCATACAGGGTACAAGAACTTCGCATCCTGTGCCACCACCTCCACCAAAAATAAGTCAGACACCTCCTCCCGGTTATTCTCATGTTCCACAAGTAAGTTTTTTGCAAGTGATGAACATAATATAATGTTCCTCTAGTTTAAATTGATAATTTTAAACTATATTGAATAGGTAAAAAAAGAGGATGGGCTGTCAAATGTTGAGTATTATGACAATGGAGTTCATTGGTGCCGTATCTGCAATGTATTTCCGGAAACAGTTGTTGATTTGTTGAATCATTGTCATTCAAAAGATCATCAAAGCCAGCTTCAGGTACATCTCAGAGATATTTGTTCTATATCTAGTTATTATAAATGTTAAATGATGATCTATTTAGACAAGCATATGTCGGAACTATTTGAAGATATTTCACTTCTGAATGCAAAGTTATATCATGCATAGACTATACTGCTCATGTATTCGTTTTAATAATTGTTTTTATTCTACAATTAGCTTATGAATATCTCGGAGCGACCATGGCAGAAGAAATCAGACAAAAGGGAAACAAAGGTGGCGACTGGAGCTAAACGTATACCCTTCAGAGGTAATTTGTATGGTGTCCAACAAAAAAGCACCTTGCTTTTTGGATTTTAGAGTCGATCTCAGATCACCGCATCACACCTTAAAACACAATATTTTCATCAAATAAAAGTGTTTATTAAATGTGGAATGAGTACGTGCTACAGATGTAGAGTTCAGAATCGAATGTGAAGTATTGTTATGAAAATTTTAATGTGTTTTTGTCATTACTTCAATTTTAGGTGTTCAGTTTTTGTCCCCTGTGGTGGGATGGTACTGTCGTATCTGCAGTGCTTGGCTAGGAGATCATGAATGTGCTGAACAACATTTCAAGAGTGAAGAGCACAACGGTGCTTATTTGGTCAGACTTATTATCAATTCTATTAAGTATTAATTATTTTCTTGTTGGCCATGATGAAGATTTAATAGACAAGCATATAGCTGAGATTCTTCCTTTGACGATCATTACAACCTGAGCAACATTTGTAGTATTAAATTAGTGCTGGTAGTTTATATAGCATTAATTATTTTTCTCATTGTATATTTTCGTGGAGAATTTCTATTACTTATTTACTATTTTAAATTATTCTTGACAGAATTTCTTGGCGGAACACCCAGACTGGGAGACCAAATGGTTAACTGACCGAGCAAAGATGCTTGGAACTGTTACTCCAGATAAGAATAAGCGTTTAAAATCTCGTTTTGACATGGAACCAGAATCGGCAGCGTTGGAAGAGGATGGAAAGAGTTTTCGCGTGCACATGAGAAATACTGTTAAGGCTGATGAAAACCGCACCTCGGCAGAAATATCCGTAAAAGCTGATACAACCTCGAAAGATGTTAGCGTGGAGGAGTGGATGAGTAAGCCACAAAAGGTCAAGTTAGATATAATTGACACCCAAAAGTTTGCAGCGATCGTACGTCAAAAGCATGGTCAAAAAGAAAAAGAGGAGCTCGCCAAGAGCCTTCAGCATCAACAGAATAAATCGTTTCCGTCAAGCGCTCCGCAATTTAATCAACGAGACTCTGAACCATCTAAACGAGATGATTATGGTCCTAGAGATCGTCGTCCAAGTGACGCCAATCGGAGGTACGAAAGAGTAGAAATGCAATTTTCCGGATCAAGAGATCGTGATCGGTATGGTGGTGGTGGTGGTCTGCATCGCGGAGCAAGAAGAAGGTACGTTCAAAAACTACATTTGTACGTAGTTCACTTTTACAAGACATTACAACTAATTCAATATCAATTTTAGTCTGTAGTTATGTGAATGCATATTTATAGTAAGTGCACTAGTGTAGGAAGACTGAATTTGTAGGTAACGAAACGAACCTCCTGTGAGTCGTTGAATGGAATTTCGTCTGTTTTTCTTAAGCAGGCAGATGAAAATGATTAATACTAAACTGATTCCTGCACTGCTTCACAGTTGTGTGAAAGCAGACAAACACTTTCTGTTGCAGTTCTTAATGACATGATTGGAAAATTCCTTGTTCCTCTCAAGCGTAAACGATTGAATAAATTTATTGCTGTGCAAATAATAAGATCAGAAATTAAATTAAGTTTTTTGTGTTTTGTAGGTCCAGAAGCCGATCTCGCTCAAGATCCAGAGATCGCTACAACAATCGTCGCAGACGTTCTAGAGAACGTTCTAGAGATCGTTCAAGAGAAAGGTCTCAGCGTTCAAAAGAGAGATCTCGTTCACCTATAAGAGGGGAGCGTGAACGAGAAAAAGATAAACCTGATGTCAAAGAGCAAATTAGACGTTTGCCAATGATTGGTAAGATGCCATTATACAAAAAACCAACTGCTACTAGTTCTAGTACGGGTAAGGAAAAGGAGAAAATCTCAGAGTATGGAACAGAAATATCTTCGACGGATAAAGGAACTGAGAAAGTTTTGCAGAAGATCGCGCTGGACAGTAAAAGTTCAACCAACTTAGGTCAGCATTTGCATCAACACGAAGAATCTAATATGTCAGAGCCGAGTGAAAATTCAATGACAGGTTTCGGAGCTAACTACAACCCCAGTGCAGGTTTCAATGAAGATGGCTTCAGCGGAAGCAATCTAAGTGCCACGGTTTTCAGTCTAGATGCCAGTAATGCGTCTGGGGATGAACCACCTAGTCTATCGGTTAACACATTATTTCAACCCCCGTCTTTCGATTCGAAACCTACACATGTTGAAAAGGACCTCAAACCACCGGGAGAAAAAGAACCCTTAGCAGCTGGAACTGGGTTACCTGACGATCTCCAACAAGCTTTAGACATTATTTATTCTGGAGGTGGCAAACCTATAACTGTTCCTCCTCCATCCATTCCAACTGGTGTACCTCCTCCTGCTACTACTTTCGGTAAGTTGTGTGTAACTTGGGAGAAGTCTAGTTTCAGTAACTAATTACAGTGATGATTTTTTGACAAGCATATGTCGGATTTATTTTGAAGAAGATTATTAATCTGAGTTATACCTTAGAAGTATTCTAAAAGATATCATTCGCAGAGAGCAGTTTGTAATTCAAACTATTTGATAACGCAGGAATGACAGATTTTACTGCACCGAATTCGTCTAGTTATGGAAACTACATGGGGTACCAACCATATCAACATTCATTCGATGGCTATGGCCCTGCATCAGGTTACGACGACCTAGACGACGGTCCGCCCGGTGTTAATACAGCTGGCTCTACTACAACTCCAGATTCCCAAACTCCTGCGGAGGAACCTCCTCAAAAACCCGAAATACAACCCGAACCAGCTAAGGCTGCACCTGCACCACTCGACGATGACATGGAAGACCTGCGAATGTTAGGAATTGATGTCGACGATGTAGCTGTTGGTGGCATTCGCTAAAAAATAATCAATTACAAAAATACCATTTTATTATACGCACGATGTTTTTCTTGTATTTGCATCTTCGGATAATTCTAGACAGCTGTCTTAAGTAAACTTCTTTCAGTCTTTTGTTTTATTTGTAAATGCAATGTTATGATGTTCGATGGCTTAGATTTTCTTTTGATTGTGAATTTCTAAATGTTCTGACTCTAAATGCAATTTTAGTTGCTTTATTACTGCACTATTTGGCCGAGAAAACTTAAGGAATTAGTGTTAATATTATTGTATACCATTATTGCCATTTCATTACTAAATTGTAACTGTAACTGTATTATTTGATATTGTGTGCAGATAAAATTTAGCGCAGACTGTAATTTCCATTTCTGTGTGTACATTATTTGAAGTACCGATGAGGGGTACCTAATATTAAGTGTAACAATTAATCTTATTTTGATCTGTTTGAGTAAATAAAGGATGAAAACAATTTTTTGGTGATGATTCATTAGACTGACAAGAATTTCATTTTCAAAATTCAAATTAAGGTGTTAGTGTTTGTATTATGGATGAATAGGAAAAACCTGGCATTACATGGTAGATTAGTAATTATTATCATGTTCACATAATATGCATATGAAGCAAGGTGCATAAAAGACTACGCAAACCCTTGGTTGGGAAATCTTTAAGCACCTTGATATGAAGTAAAATTGTCTGTTTTGACAAAAATTATTGTGATTGTGTGCCCACATCAGACGGGTGAATTCTGATTTGTCGTGAAGAAAGGGTGGTTTCCACCAACCAATACTACTAGAAAACTAAATAAACTTAAATAGCACGATGCGAATGTTCCTCTTGTAAACTTTATTTACCGCATCTATTCAATCGCTACAAGGACAAGGAAAAGCGAAAGATTTTCAATAATAAATCTAATTTTATGTACAGTACTATACATTTCATGTCAGTTTGTTAAACTTCTAATACGACACAACAAACGGCGATGGTTGGTAGTTAGTAGTGTCTTTGAGACAGATTTATCTTTTTAGATTTTACTTGCAGAAGTCAATTTCTCTTCCGGGATTAGGAAGAGAGTGGATAGCAAAGCAACAAACTCTAGTTAGACAACACGAAATAGCTTTTCATCTGGTTCGCAAACACCTGACGAGGGTAACTGAGGTTTAACAATACGTAAATTTCCATGATAAATCATCAAAAGAAAAAAATTAAAAATGTGAGAACTTATCTTCTTTACGAAAACAATATTAAGAATTTAGAGCTGATCTATTGACCTCAATAGTTTCCCGTATAATCAATCAGCTTCATTTAATAACCATCCAATTCGGTATTGGAATAGGTATACTACCAACTACAAAAAGTAACTACATAATAGCAGACAATAATAGAAATAGACGTGTTCTATCTAACAAATACTCTAAACAGTGTATAGCCATCCAATATTTAGTAAGAATATGATTCACCAACAACATTATTTGGTAATGATGAAAGAATCTTGTTCAATGGGCTTCGATATCCAATGTCCGAATTTGGATTCAACCATGTGTTCTTTGAACTTTCTTTTCGTTATCTACAAATACATTAGTCGCATTAAAATGATGCAGGTCTTGCAAGTCTTGAAACAAGTTTCAATATCATATCATATTATACACACAACTCAGGATTGGACATTACCTGATACTTTTCTGCCAACGATTTTGCATCCCCATATGACAGCTGAACAAAGTTGTCCCTTTTGCCAGATTGATTTTTGTATAACTTCAAAAATCTGAGAAAAGCCATACGCTTGGTTAGTCTGGATGCAACACCACCTGGCTCACAACGTCCTTTAGATGCGGAAATATGCTCATAGGTTGACCAGCCATGTGCCCAGGCAATGGCATGATTCGGACTCTTCTTGACTTTGCGTTTTTGCTCACAAGTCACCATTAACAGCAATGGTTGATTTACAAAAAATGGAGGAGATACCTCATTGATCAATGGCTCAATCCTTCCGATAATAGCTCTGAAATGTGTACAAAGATAAGATTCTACTAAGATAAGTCTATTATTAAGTATATTATTAAGTAATATTATGCAAAACACAATTACAAAGGTTTTACAGTTTCAACAAAACTGCAATGTAATACCGACCTTTTAAAGTGTACAGGGTGGTGAAGACTTCCAAGAGTAATTGAAGAGTAATACACGGGAGATATCAACGATGATAAAAGTGCCCCTTGGAATCCAATAACGTTCCATCGACAGACTTTATCTGAGCAAGACATCGTGTGCAGAGCATTACCTTGAATTATTGCATCCCAAGTTTGAGGTCCTGT
This sequence comes from Pogonognathellus longicornis, assembly GCA_034694085.1. Taxonomy (NCBI): domain Eukaryota; kingdom Metazoa; phylum Arthropoda; class Collembola; order Entomobryomorpha; family Tomoceridae; genus Pogonognathellus; species Pogonognathellus longicornis. The sequence goes on from JAQFYB010000951.1 coordinate 25,148, forward strand.
ACAAATTCCATTTAAAGCTATAAACAAATGCTGATTTTGCTGATAAATGTTTCAATTGATCCTGAGATTTATTTTAATATCAACCTGAAGAGAGGTTTGCGACAGGGATAGTTCCTTCTCCAGCTTCGATTTTGGCCCTCAGAACTCCTCGATTGACTCTATTCGGGTGAGAATCTTCTATGTCGTCAGCTGGACTAGCTTCCGTGCCTTTAGGAGAGAATATGCTGAAAATAAAAAATATGAAATACTAAAAACAGTCTTTACTTAGCAGGTATGTGGTTATGTGTGTGTAGGTATGTGTATTTATGTAACAATCTGCAAAATTCCTTACCGAGCATCCCCACACGGCGATGTGCTTATGTACAAATGGAATTTCACCCCTTCTTTCAGTATTATTGTTTTTTCTCCTTGAGAGTTAGGGTCATACTCAAAGATATTGAATTCGTTTTCTTCATTAAGAGATAAAAAGTTATCAAGCTGTGAATACAAAAAGTCTCTAACACAACGCGTAGCCAAAATCTCCGCATGACAATCATTCAACGCTAAACCCGATTCGGACATAAAATCGCCTTCAATACACTTTGTGCCTGTAGTGACTGCAACCACTGATGCAGTTTCAATCAATGGAGATCCCGAAGTCATTACCACTCCTGCGAGGACCTATATTTTAAAACACATTTATTTCTTCAATCATTAACAACTTAATTATGCAAATCTTTCCTATGGAGACATTTGGGTGCAGGTGCGCATTACCTTTTGTGCCATGTGAGCTTCATTGTCCTTTAGAAGTTCCTCAAACTTACTTGTTACTAGCCTACAGGTTTGATAAAGCAAGTACATGGGTAAATATGAATCCCCAAAGATTTAAAAACTATTTAACTAACTATTAGCATTGATACGTGAAGAATAAACAATAAAATAAATTTTACTTGGAAACATGATCACTGAACGCTAAATCGTACTCATTGGGTTCTGCACTATTATCAAAGCGTTCATTACTAAGTTGCGAAGGCGTAATGACAGATTCTATAGAATTTGAGAAGAGAACTGATCCACCCGCAAACGAATGATAGAATTTAGTTCCCAATATGGATATCAGAGCTTGTTTGGCTGCACTTGCTTTCGCCTTTCTTTTGCTTACTCCTGTGAAGTTAAAGGAACGTTTAATAAACTATGATCAACTTGTGATTGATTGCTTTGAAGGTTTTAACAGTTTTAAGATTTATTTTCACCTTTTCCAATAAAAGTCTTATCTTGAAATGTACATTGTACAGTGAATATCTTTGAATGAGGTGGCCCTTCTTCACTGAGTGTAACAAAGTTAATAGTTTGGGGGCTCAACAACGCATTTAGTGCTAAACACGAGTTTTCTTCAAAGTTTTGAATGTTTTTTAATCGGCGAATTCTTCCAAAATCGATCATAGCTAAATATTTTAAAAAAAACTTAATAAAATACACACATACTGCGCGTTACAAAAGAAAAAAAAGTTTGTTAAAAACATACGCTGTGACATTTCTGTATTGCAATCAAAATCTGTGCCAAGGATATCATCTGAAGAAAAGTCTAATACTTGCGACTGGAATAAATGCTGGTACGGATTAGCACTAAACACTCCAGCATTCACATTTACCTCCATCATTCTAGGATCCATTCTAGAAAATTAAAACGAATTACAATTACAATGTTGTTTTGAATATTGCTACAATAAAAATATAATTCCAATTTTTATCCCTATATATGTAAAGCTACAATGCAATATTAATTTCAAATGGGTGTGTACAAACAAAGTGTCGTATTGTCTTTCAGTCTTTCCATCGCATTATATTAAAAATAATTATATAACATACCCCTTCGCTTCCTCTCCTTTGTCGACATTCATTTCAACTGGAGGAAGTTCAACTCCTAAAGTCTGCAAAATTTTTTCAGCGACCGTGTTTTTGGCAATTTTTTTGGACCGACCGGATCCAACAAATTCTTTCCCATTTTCAGGCTGTGGAAAACAAAGTACATAATATTAAAGTTGATTTTGTAGTATTTCAGTTATATAGTGTTACTTACAAATACATAGTAAATTGTAATAATTGAATGACATTAATACTAACTGGATATAAAACGGTGACCGTAAAATTCGGATTATGTGGAGGGCCATCCGTTTTACACACAAATTCTAAATTGGGAAGAATTTCATTTACGACGGCGATAGCAGGTTTATTAGGTGTGACTTTGAGCTTTTTAATAGCTTGCTCTGAAAAATAAGAAAACATTTTAAACATACTTAACCGACAGGGAGTACTTTTAGAGGTATTAAGTAGATGGGTAATGGGTACAAACTTTTATGTTTGCTTCGTGCATAATTATAAGGAGGTTCATCCTGCGTATAATTATAAGCAGGATGAGACTGAGCAGATAACATATTTAGGATAATCGCGTTAAAAACGTTCATATTTTCACCATTTGTTAGGATATCAGCTGGTCTCTTCTTCACTCCCTTTTTAGGTGGCTGTTTCCACCCGGGGCCTACAAACCCAGAGAAAGATCTCGGTAATTTTTGCTTCCCAGACGCCGGTGAGATTCCAAATGGGGCGACGGGCATTTTGTTAATTATGACGTTAACATGACTACCAATACTCCCACTATCGACATCATCCTGACCATCTCTTTTTGGCGAGGCACCACCGAAGTCCATTGCATCCTCAGCCATGGGAGTTTTTGGTCTATCAGGTTCTACCTCCACGGTAGATTGCTCCGACATTTTGTAGGACTCTTTCGAGTTTTGGCTTTTCCACTCCTTCCAAGATGCTTCTAGTTTACCTACACAAATCATAAGTAGTTATAAAATAATATTGTAGCTGAACAGAAAACTAAAAAGTAACTAAAAATCAGCATAATATTTGTTTTGAAAAGTTGTGTTTATTACTGTGTCCATATGACAAACCTTGAATAAAAGATCAGTTTCAACTTTCAACAATAAGTAAATAAAATGTAGCTCTTTTTATAAAAAATAAATCCAGCGACTTGTTTACCAGCTGAAGAAGATACCGATGACATTTCACCACGACGTCATTAAAGTTCTCCGGCTTTCTAATAGAGCTTTTAAAAGAAAAATATGATACTTTAAAATTGCAGCTCTTTATGGCTTTCGTAAATAGGTATAATTCAAACATTAAACTGTTGTTTTCATTTGAACAATAATAATCATTAAAAGTAATTAGTTAGAATTAACTTTAAAAGGAATACATTTAACTACTATACAGATATGAACAGTTTGGAAAAAAGTAAAAACAAATAAAACAAGACAAGCGCTGGTTAGCTATAAATGATGAAGAAACTGGTTGACTTTTATGACAAGTGAAGATATAGAAAAAGACTGTTCATGCAAACGACTGATAGCTATAATTGAATAAAACCGAGCTTTTGAGGCAGTACATAAATACAAAATATAAGTGTTTTGCTAAAACCTAGAATGTTGAGAGTAAGTTGTAAGTAGACGACCTCACCTTCGAAATTCTTAGTAAATCCACGTTTTTTCAAAATTTAATATAATTTGATTCTCAACTTATGACTTATTCAGTCATTTTTAAATAATTACACACCCTCTCTAGTGTCTATTTTGTGTAGATTAACTGATTGAATTTTCAGTCGTTTTTCTGCTCTAAAATTCTGCTGAATGGACAATAATAATTGCAGTAAAAGTCGAACGGTGGCGGCGTGTGACACCTGAATGCGGCTAAAAAAATTCTTCACTATTTCACTTTACATTCAGCACTAAGAATTCTGATTTGTGACACGTCTGAGTTTTAATGGTGCAATTTCCACTACTTTTAGAATTGCAATATTTTATGTGTGAAAAAGCCTTTGGAACTTTCACAAAACAACTCGCAAACTCAACACACAAGTCGCAACCGCAACAACACCAAACACTCGGCACTCTTTTATTTTTGCTTTCACTGCACCACAAATTAAACGCCACTACTGCACTGCTACACTCGCTGCCACGAACACACGCTACACACAAACACGCTTGCGCATCCATAACACAGCATGCTTGCCCACATTGCCCAGTCTTTTATTTCGGCTCTTTGTCATTTCTTGGAAATAGGAGAAAGTCTAAGAGAAAACTGATGAAAGTCATGAAAGTTGTCATTAAAATACTTTTAATAATTATTTTCATATTTATAGGTAGATAGAAGGTCGTATCTAGGATTTGGTTTCGGGGGGAAAGCACCAACATCACAAATACTTGAAAAAATGTAAGCTAGTTTATTCCAAAACCACCCTAAAATGGAAACATTCCTTTTACTTTGAACATTTTTTATGGTAAAATTAACCTCTTTTTTTGGGATTTAAGAGGGGGGAATTACTCTGCCGCTTGATACAGCCTTGTGTAGTTATGAAAATATAGGTAGAAAAGTAATCATTTGTTTGTGCAAACTTTTTTAGTTGAATAAAAAGTGGTTTAAAGTCTAGTAGAGTTTCAAATATTAATTAGGCATGTAAGTATTTATTTCAAAATCATAATCGTGAACTGTACAATTTATTCTATTTAATGTATCTAGACAAATGAGAGATGGAAGACACGATATAGTAATAAAAACACAGTAAGGTCGAGAACTAATTAGCAATAAGGTACTAAATTATACGACTGAAAGATTTAGGCTAGAAGTTTAGAAGTATTAGATTACTTATAGTTTGCATGCATTTGGAAAGGACAAGGAAGCCTGCTGTTATTGAGATCTTTAAATCATGTGCTATTTGTTGAATACCTACATGAATACATTGGATGGTATTCCATATTCCGATGATTATTCAATTAGCAAACTAAATAAAATTATTTTATATTAATACAATGAGCCGGAAAAGGAATTATGACAAACATTGCTACATAGGACTGTGTAGGATAATTTCTATGAAAAAGAATCTACTAGCATAGCATAAAATCTTGTACATAAAAATGTTCAATTAAGCATTTTTAAAATCACGCTAATTGATTATTTGTATACAATAGGCTTTAACTTGTATGGTAGTAACAATGGTAAGCATTAAAAACATTTTTACAACAATATTCTATCATCAGATCAGATTAACAGAAGTGTTATCATTCTACATTCAATAATAATGATTTAAATACTAAATTACACATAACATTTTAAAAACTACATATTTTACTTGAGCTTAATTATAGGAAAATGTATGTGAGCGGAGAAATCGAATTCAGGAGGTAAAGTTGATTCCCTGGTATGGCCACTAGCTAATAATTTCACAACGACAAAATTGGTCTTTGCAATTTTTAACATTTCAGCAATCTGAAAATATAAATTCATGTTTTCTGTAATGCAAATATTATGTTCCTCTTTTTCTATAAATTCTCTAATCTATCAAAATGAGGATTTTTTTTAAATAACATAAACATATTATGTCTTACTTAAATACTTGACATACTACAATAGGTAATTACTATTTTCAACTTACGTCTTTTTCTTTCTCACCACCAGGAATTAGTTCTAGATATTGTTTAGCTTGATGAAAGCTTCTAGCGGAAGCTACATACAGATTTGTAGACGGTTGCATAGAACTCAAATCTGCAATACTCTTATATTGCAAGTAGTGTACAGGAGACGGAGTGTGAATAGACGAAAAAGCAGCAAAACGATGCCGGTACCGAACGCTTTCATTGTCAAATTCTTTGTGAGGTAAGGGGACTTTCTTGTCGTTTATAAAGCCCATCATAACCTGACATTTAAAAGTTCACATTAGAATTAAGTTTGAAGTTCATTTTATCACAGTATAAGGAAATTGCTACCTTGAAATATCCTCCTGCTAAATGTTGTTCCGCCTGCACCATACACACTTCTCTTGTATAAGCCTTAGTTTTCTTAGTATTTGTTTTATTTCTATTTTTTATTGCTTTTTTCCCAGATTTTTCATAATTTGAAGCTTCACATTCTGCAACATAAGCTTCGGCGCGGGATAAAGATGACAACAACCACCCGTACAGAAATTCGTATAAATACCAATATATGTATGCAAACTCATGAACAGAGTATAGCTCTAGTTCAAATCCAGTAAGGACATAGCGTATCATTATTCTTGAGATGTGGTACAAAAGCCAATTTCCAAAACAATTTCCATGTTGTCGCATTCCGTCTATTTGCATTGTAACATTATTGATGTATCCATCAATTCTGTCAGTCTGAAACAATGTACAAATAATTTGTTATAGGTATTACTGATCTTTTACAAATGAAGATCAAGCAAATTAAAATTGTAGAAGTACCTCGCACTGGAGACTAGAAAAATCTTCTAACAAATGAGCCAATTTGTCTCGTTGCCTTGCTCTGTTGTGTCCGCAACCCATTAACACGGCTGCAAAGGGATTGGCACAGCGGTCGAAAAACATGTCAACACAATCACTAAGCTACAAAGCACCACAAAAAATATTTTCAACCAAAAGACCCACAATTTTTTAAATTGCACCTACCATGAACGTTGGACTGAGGTATATAAATGGCAAATTGTAAACCTAATTACACAAATTACATACCTCTTTGTTTTGCACCAGCAGTGACTTGCTCATAAGCACTGGAGGAGATATAAATCCCTTGACAGCTTCCTTCATACATTCTATCATATCGTCGATTCCTGGTTTCTTGAATCTCATTGGGCTATACAAAAGCTGCAATAAAGATCTGGAGAGAACACAAGGTTGAGTTTCACTAAATGAGTGAAAAAATTCCAAAATTCCATGAAAATTCTGGATTGCTGTCACTTTAAGCACGTTTTTAACACGCTGTAATAACCCATCTAAAAACTGGAAGGCTTCTGGTGGGGTCTTAATACGAGTAGACCTTGGAAAGGTTGGTGGCAATAGACGTTGATTTACCAAGAGTTCAAATCCCAACATGAATGGTTCTAAAATAAAAAAATGAATTTGTTAATTATACATACAACTTTTTACAGCCTATTAATAGTATCATAGCTTACAAAGCATAAAACCAAGATAAGTTTACTAATTAATAATATTTTGGTACAATGAAACAAACCACTCTCATCGGTCGATCTTGCCAAGCCAGAATCAACTGTTTTCTGCAGAATAGACAGAGAATCTTGACAACCAGCAAGAAGTTTTGTACATTCGCCCAAGTTATCTCGTTTCCATAAATGCAGTAGAAGTTGATGAAAAATTCTTGTGAACTTCAACCTAGCCAAAATTGCATTGCAAGTATCCATTTCTCTTTCAACCGCGCCCACATTGTCGTTATTGGAATTGGCTTTAATAAAGTTTTTAAGAGATTTAATTTTTTTCTGCATGTCATCTTCACATTCCCTTAACATGCTCGACGCTTTTGCATCCGTGAAATTCGTAGCCAGATTGTATCCATAAACAGAAGGTTGAAAATCTTCTTCTTCGAAAACACCAGCTCTTCATTGAAACAAAAAAAATACTAAGAGTCAAATGAGGCAAAATACTTACACATCTGTAACAATGAGTTATTATTGGGAGGTAAAATGGCAGAAAGTTCCATAAAAAAAGTTTTGACCCCTTATCGCACAGCTTATTATAAGCTGTACTGACGATGTTCTACTACTGAAAATACACTTTTACTGATAATTGCATGATTCTATACTCCTAGACTTTGTAAATGGTAAGTGCAGTCATTTTGCAACTTGGTTGGGTACACCTTACTTGCTAACGCATTCCTCAATGACGTCCACTTGTTTCAAAGTTGCAACGCAGAAGGATCTCAGATATTTATCCAGCACTGCAACTGGCTTATGAAGATACAGATTTGTAAATACAGTTTGTGCCAAAGAGTGACCTTCCAACCAGGTAACTAGACAGCAGATAGTTGTATCTATTATCCCAATTAACTCTTCATTAGTAAAATTTTCTAACTTCAGTGTTCCACTCTAGAAACCATAAAAAAATTACTGCTCTGTCAGTGTTTGTTGTTTGTAAAGATCAATAAATACAAATAAAAAAATCGTTATACTTTCAAAGATTGGTCAAAACTGCGGATGGTTCGCTTTCCTTTGTTACAGATCATTCCAGCATCCATTTTTGGGTCCATCATTTCGATTGCGGACATAGCCTCAAAAAGACCAAATGACGGGTCGTGAAGTAGTTCACCAAGCTCCAGATCTAACAATAAATACCCGAACGTACAACAGAGTATATTAACACTTTACAACCAAAATACAGAATAAAATGCAAAGTTATGTTATATTATTATGAAGTTAATACTTTTAGTCGCATCCAGAAACTGTTTTGTGATGTCAATCATTCCAGCTTCTTGAACAGCTCCATTGCAATTTTTATTAGAATCGGATGAGACTACATCTTCCCCCTCCTTAGAGCTATTTAGCCGATTTTCTTTTGACAATGATACAATTGAAATCTGCATGGGCTCACTTTCGATACTAGGGTTTTCGATCCTGGTACTTTCCATAGTTGATACATTGTCCCCCTCAACATCCCCAGAGAGATTTGATAATGCAGTTTTCTCATCCTCTTGAATAATTAGCTTGCTTAGTCTTACGTTATCTTCATTTATACTGCTCATTATGTCAGAAGCGGTGACGGCTTCCATGGACGCTGCCTCCTCCACAGATATTGGTTGCATCTTAACTTTATTTATTTTACACTAAAATCAATTAGAAAATCACACGATAACAAAACAATAAACGACAGACTTCACTTGCATTCCTCTATCATCAGCTGTGCAGTGTATTAGTGTACGGTGACGGTGACAGTAAGTTGTAAGTTGGTCCCCGCTTCCAGCTTCCGGATCTTTGGATTAATATTTAATATGACTAGTCTTACTAGTGCGGCCAAACTTCCGGTGGTCTTTAATGTATGCAAATGATTATAACAAAATAAATTAATAACGATTTAACAATTTATCACACTTTATAATTATCAAACTATCAACTATGATTGAATATTTCAATCCCGATCCCGAATTCATGTGAGCTGAGCTTTTTGTAAACCATAAATGTTCACTTTCATTCTAGCGCCAGCCTATAGCAAAATCGCAATATATATAAACAAGACACTTTGCATGCACAATCTTTTACACACAAAAATACATGGAAAGAAAGGTGCGAGTCCAACGAAGGAAAGACAAAAGTGACACTCACTATGTCACAATTTGAAGAACTCGAAAAATAAACAAACAACAAACTGATAAAATATTATGTGTATGGGCCGAATTAAATAATTCAGTTTAAGATTATGTCTAACGCCGAATTTTTTGTAGGCATATTATTTCCTGCAATCCAACAAATTGATCAATAATGGTCTTGATAGAAATGTGAATAATTTTAATGAACTGTGCCCTACATTGTAAATTAAGTGACTATTGTCTTTTAGCAAGTTCATGCAAGTAATGTTAAATCTACAACACGGGACAATAAAAATAATATTGAGGTGACAAAATTATATACACAATTATTTATAAATTCCAATGAACATGACAATAACAAACAAAATGTACAAACAGTGTATTGAAATTGTAATTATCCATAAAATATTATAACACTTTTGCTACATCTTTTCGACTGTTTCGAGTCCAAGAATATTAAATAATTGTTTCATCACTGAAGCAGTACATTCACACAGCACAAGTCGATCCATGTTAACCTTGACAATTTGTCCTAATAAATCGACAGATTAATTTAATTCTTATTCAAAAGTCAAAATATTTATAACTATTAACTGGGTATTTACTAATTACATGTACTTACCACTGGAGTCTTTTTCAATGCAGTAACAAGAATCATAAAATTCAGTGAAAGCTGTTGAAATTTCATATAACAGCTCACAAAGCGTATGCAAAAATAATTCGTCTGCAACGCGTTCAATAGTTTCAGGAAATCTTAGCAGTTTCTGTAAACAATGAAAACTAGACAAATTAGTTTTAGTTTCCAACTACGTACTAATATGAATGTTACTCTGCTATTAGTATCTATGTTCTGTTCTGTAAGGTTAAGGTACCTTGATAAGCTTTCCTTCCTTTTCGTGGGTAAGGATAAGAGGGTTCTTAAGAGCATATTCATTCAATTGTTGTTCAGTTACTCCAGCTTTTCTAGCTATGGATTTAATTCTAGTGTATGCATAAAGTAAATACACTGCAGTGTTACCCTTGTCATCTAACATCTAAAACAATGTCAGAGATTCACATAAGATTAGTTAAGGTTGTTATTTATGCTATACGGCCGGTTTTAATAAGTCGGATTTTCTATGTAATTATTGGAAAAAAGTACCTTATCAAACGAAAATATGTATTCTCGATTTCTATCATGAGATAAATCGGCGTATTTTATGCACCCATAAGCCACTGCTATCTTTGCGGCTTCGAATTCAGCAGATGTCATTTCCTTCTCTCTCCCTTTCTCCAGCAATTTTTCTCCTGCTCTTTTGACGCCTAAAAATATCAATAGCTAATTAATGTAGCAGAATTAGATTGCTTTAATTATTAAACATAAAATAATTAGTAACCTTCATCTAGCAGATTTGCCAGCTTAACTGTATCGCCGGATCTGGTCTTAAACTTTTTCTTGTCTTCCCCTAATACGACACCGAATCCAAGATGCTCAACACGGACTTTGGTTGGATCGTAAATTCCAGCTCTTTTGGCACAAGCATATATTGACTCAAAGTGAGTAGCCTAAAATCAATCGACTTTATAGAACATCCTATATAATATACTGTAGACTGTAGTAACTCAAGTTACAAAACACAATTTCATTTCAAGGACTTTTCACCTGTCCAGCATCTGTGATGTAAATTATCCAATCTGCTTTCTCTTCTTCTATCCGTTGCTTTATGGTAGCCATGTCTGACGTATCATATGTAAATCCTCCATCAGATTTAACGATTGTTAAAAATGGTAGAGTTGATGTTTTATCTTCGAAAGGCCACATAACTGTTCTTACTCCCTGTAATTTGCCTTCCTCAGCGGCTTCATCTTTCTCCAGAAAGCCTACAGAATAAATACTGATATTAAAAATTCTGAAGCTTAAAAATATGAATTTGAATCAATGTTGATTTTTATTAGACCTTTTTCTTGCAGCTCCTGAACTATGCTCACCATTCGGTCTTGGTAAAAAGATTCTCCACGCTCAATAATTGAAACACCGAGTCTTTCGTAAATTTTTGAGAACTCTAGATCCAAAAAGTAAAAAATAAAATACAATTAAGTAACAAGTAATCAAATGCAACTCTAAAAAATTATTTCGATTTAAAACTTAAAAATAACCGACCTTTTCTAGAAACATCACATATCATTGTCCAAGCTTTGATATAGTCGGGTTTGTGAGCTTGAAGATCAACCACGCATGAAAATGCTCTCTTTTTGAAGCTTTCATCTTCGTCGAAACGCTTTTTGGACGCCTACAAGAATTCAGTTAATGTATTCAAACGGTTATAATCGAATTTATAATAATTTAGCTCTTAAATTATAAATACTAATAGCTGCAGCATACTTTGTAAAATTCTTGAAGGTCGGAAATAGGAAGTTCCTTCCCATCATTAAGATAATTTGCGAAAGTATCTTGTAAATGAGCGATTAGCATGCCAAACTGAGTTCCCCAATCTCCAATGTGATTGATCCGCACAACGTCGTAGCCCATGAATTCTAGAAGTCTGCATATACTTTCACCGATGATTGTAGACCTGAATTAGAAATGACACAGTAATAAATATCACACATACTGATGTGATAACTCGCTCTTAATAGCACGTTTTAATTTAATTACTAACCGTAAATGACCAACGTGCATTTCCTTTGCAACGTTTGGGGAGCTGAAGTCAACAACAACACGCTTCTTGTAAAGCAAAGGCTTAAGATTTACCCCATGCAAAAATATCATTCTTAATTCTTGTACTAAAAAGGTTGGATTTAAATAAATATTTATAAATCCGGGTCCTGCGATTTCAAATTTATCAACCACACCAGTGTCCGCAGGAAATTTATTTACAATTTCTTGTGCAACCTGGTGGGGATTAGTTTTAAATCCCTGAGACTTCAGCATCTAAACAAAACGAGTTCAACGTATTTAGGTATACAACACAGCATGAATAACAAATGAACATCTGTACAACAATTTTACGTACCGCCGATATTGGAAGGGCAGCATTACATTGATAATCACCAAATTTGGCCATAGCGGTAGGTGTTACTTGAATTATTGGGTTGGTAATATTTGGATAGGCCTTATCAACTGCCATCGTGAAATACAAACGTAGCATTTGTATCACATTTTTCATGGTTTTTACTTCCTTCTGTTCCTCTTTCTCAACAGCCTGTAAATGAAAACAAGTGATTTCAGTTTAAGCGAATGAAATGTTAAATGTTAACGTATTTGCAATTACAAAAGGGAAAATACTAACACTTTTTAATAAATTTAATCTGTACTTCAGCTTGTCCTGCTCTGTCTTTTTCTGAGGATCCACATCCATCATTTTTTCAGTCACCGACCCGTTAGATAATTGGTCAACAACGTTAGTGAACTCTTCAATGCTCTTTTCCTGTATAATTATATTGTAATATTGATTTTGAAACATGTTCTTACGTTAGTAGTTATTTCATTGGATACAAAAATATATATAATACAAGTACAAATACTGAAAAACGTTTAATTTATTAGGACAAACCAAAAAATAAAAGCAACTACTAACCGCTAAGGAAGCACGGACAATTAAATTGTGAGTTGTAGCTGTTTGCTCCATATTTATTGCTGATGGCTGGATGGCTGATCGTTAAACGAACTTGCGCTTGATGTCCTTTTAACCTCTAACCTGAAACAAAATAATCATTGTAAATAAATCCGTAAAAGTAAGAAGTATACAATAGTATACAACAATACTAATTTACCGAACAACTAATCGTATTATAATTATAAGTTTACCAGTACTTAATCAAAAAACGATAAAAATTGACAAAATAAAAATTTCAACGGAATAACTTATGTTGGGTTTATTTGTTGTCGTTTAAACGACATAAAAGCATTAATTCGTTTGATGTTTATAATTTTTTAACTGCTTTAAACATCAGCCGGTCCTAGAGACTGGTCTGTGTGCAATACAAGATATTGTATAAAAGCAATTGACATTAAATCATTATATAATACACACTAAATGATTCACCACCAAACCAACCATCTGTCAGCTGTATATTTTCAATTTTCATAAATAGTAAATATTATTATTACCTTTCTAATTTGTTCAAGATTGAAGATGCAAGACTTCAAGTGTCAAGACTATTATAAGCCAGCTGGACGGATCTTGAAAATCTTGATTGAAGTTCAAAGTTTTCGCTGAAAGTAAACGATAAGCAAGAGATAAGTCATAAGTCTTCAGATTGTCAATTTTTGCAATGCAACCGGTGTGAAGTTTTTCATTTGATTTTCTGATTTAGCATCTGCTTTATGCCTTGCCTCTTGTAGTTTATTTCTTACCTCTCATTCTCATCTCATCAAAACTTCATAAATGCAGCCTCCCGTATTCCATTCAGATCCCTAGTTTTTTGAAAATATTATGTTTCCCGCTTTTTTTTGCCGTAATTTATTCAGAAGTCCTTGATAATTTGAAAAGAGGTGAAAGTGTTTTTGATCGAATGCCGAATGGAAGAGATCCGAAGTTGAAGTCACCCGAGTCACCCTGTATTTTGTTGCTTCCTCTTCTTGCTTTCTCCGTCGCTGAATACTTTCTTTTTACTATCACCAATCACGGCCTTACCCCGTTCATACAGTTAAAAGATCTGTTGCTGCTGGAGCTGGAACTGCGGCTTTTTCACTTTTTCATCTGTAATCTGAAAAATAGTCCTTTCGGATCGGATTCAAAATCGTCAGAGAAGCTCGCGGTTAGTGATTTTTTGCAGCGTATAAAAGCAAGGTATGTTTACATTTAGTAGTTAGTTTGTCATTCATTCATAACATGTCATCAGCTGCTTCAGCTGCTATAGTCTTTCTTAGACTTGCAATCGGAAGAAATCGAAAAATTCAAAACTGTCTTCTTCTGAATTCTTTAACTGGGAAGCGATTATCGATCTTCAGTGGAAATCGCTTACCACTTTTTCCTCCCTTCAATTCCTCTGTTGCAGTATGTCCACTTTTGACTTTGACTTTTTATAATATGTATAATATGTAATGACTAATGGCAGATATATTATAACTTTAACATGTAACTTTAACATTCGTAATACGATATTATACATAGTAGCTTATTGTACATAAATTAAATAAAGTTAAGCGAGCAGTTTTGTCCACAAGTTTGGGTGTTCACACTTATTCCCTATTTCGTAATAATGAATAATTATCTTATTACCTGTTTCGTAATAATGAATAATTATCTTATTACCTGTTTCTCATGAAGTAATGTGAATAACTAAATAATTTCACAGAAAATGTCATCTGAAGTTGATAAAGCGCAAGCTGCTTCCCCCGAGGAACAGCAAGATACCATCTTTAGCAAGATCATCGATAAATCTATTCCAGCAAAAATAATTTATGAAGATGAAAAGGTTTTGGCTTTCCATGATGTCAACCCTCAAGCTCCAGTTCATTTTCTTGTGATGTAAGCGTTCCCATTTTCCTATATAGAAATAATAACTACTTGATTTCAATATTGAATATATCTGTAATACTGTAACACTGCAGCTTTGAATTATAAATCGAAACGTTTTTTTTATAACTTACTACCTCTAGCCCAAAGCGTCGTATTACAATGCTTAGTAGAGCCGAAGAAGATGATTCTCAGGTAAATAAACTATTGTAAAACAGATATAATAAAGTGGTGGAGTTGAAATTGATTAAAGTCTGACTTTCTCTAATGACA
>JAQFYB010000952.1:0-39972 GCA_034694085.1 Pogonognathellus longicornis
CGCATATCAAAACTTTTTTGTTAGAGACCAGACCATGAATTTAGACACTTATGTTAAAAATTTCGGTCAAAATGACCCAGTATTTTAGCAAATATTGCCTGTGACCCAACCGACACGGTGACCCAACCGACACGGATCTCCCCTACACTGCAACAATTTCGCTTTCGGGAAGGAAAAAAGTCTTAATGAAGCGCAATGAAATTGCCGAACACAAAACATTGTCATATGCTGAACGGAAACTCAATTTTTTTAGTTGTTTAATTTTCAAATGAACTGACTGATGATAAAAGTGAAAACAAAGAAATTGGTCAAATCTCCTGTTTACAACAAAAAATGCATGTAAGATTTTCGTAGGTGTTGAAAGGAAGAAAGACGCGCCCGTGTTACGTTGCAGGCTACAAGGTGCATGTGAAGCTACAGAAAAGGTTACAGGAAAGAGAAGGTGTCAAAACACTGATGATTCTGCCTGGAGGAATCTTTCAGACTTATTCTCAACTTGGTGCTATGCTACCGACGGGGAAATGATAAAAAGATGTGAAATTATACAAGTATAAGAGAAATAACAACAATTTCGTGTTTTTGGGAAAATAAAGTGTTACACATGAAATATTATAACATGTAGGTACATATAAAAAGGGAGTTTTATTAAGATACATATACTACAGTGCGGGTTCCTATAAGTTTAGTGTTAATATTAACATTATCATAAGTGCAATAGAAAAATTCGGACTGTGTTACTCATAACTGGCACAGTTAGGCTAGTAGCCCGAAATAAGGAGAAGTGATGTTAAGTTAGCCGTAAAAGTGTACAAGAGTCGAAAAGGTGAAGGAATTTTGATTTTCTCGCCTTTTCCTGTGGTGTTGGCGGATATGAGATTTCAGAGTGAGATCCTACGCCATTTATTCTCTCCGGGAGTTCCCCATTGCACTTCCCCGGTCTTTAGTGTTACTACCACTAAATGTGTGTGCAATGTACATTTCTTTAACTGGAATTGCCATACTGAACTACTGCAACAGAAATGAAATTCCCCCTTCTAGTACTAAGCCAAACGAAACAGCAACTACAATAAAACTAATAGCTCACCATCATACACCACAGAGAGAGAGAGTCAGTTAAAAAAACAGTCAACAAAATACCACTATGTAGGATTTGTTCATAAAAAGATGAGAAATGCCGTGCAGACACACACAGAGCAGACATGGAACAAATCCCACAAAGAAAAAACCGACAGTTCTTCTTTATCTCGAGCAAAGCTCAAGTCAAGAATATTAGTTTTTGTTGTTAGCAAAGCAACTACGAAGGGAGCAAGAAGGAACACCTTAATTATTTCATACAAAGATCTATTGGCTGTTAAAATACATTGTAGTATTTAGTACTTACTTACTTACATGTACAGTTGGAATGGGAAGGCGGACACAGATACTTCTAATGTGCTTATAAGGCAATGAGAACAATTAAACTAAAAATAAACATTCAAAAGCATCTCATGTTCTTAATGGGATAACAAGTCAACACTATCATAACTCATATAAATAGCGTGTTCTTTTGCTCACAATACTAATTCATTATCCATAGTAAACATACAAGCCTGTGTATAGAAATAATTGACCTACTACACCATAAACACACTGCAATCATTCCCGATCATGTTCATCAGCTGCTACACACTATGTAAATGATACTAGTTCATGTAGAACATAAATACACGAAGGATTTAAATAATTACAAGCAGTATAAAAAATGAAGATAAATGAGGTGTAGTTTAATTTACAGATTCAAATACCATCGCTAGCTTGGGCCTATCAGTTGCTTATTATTAGAAGGTTTGGCTATTTATTAATGTGGGTGAAGGTGAGTCTTTTCCCAAACCTTTATGCACCTCAAGCTGAGTGATCTGATAACTAATGGGCACCTCATTTTTCAATGAGTTCATTCCAAACTGTTTTTTAACAGTATCATGCAAGGTTTACACAAGAGATCATAAAACACACCGACAATGACGGGCTGGAAGCTTCTTGCTCCCAATGTAATCTAAAAGAATTCAGCTAAGCAAATGAATCATAATTGTAATATCAAGAACAAACTCTTACAAGTTATTATGTAATCTGCTGAAAGAATTACATACATACTTGATAAGCATTTTTGTGATTGTATGTATATGTACATACTTACCCATAGGATACTGAACTTAATATGTGTTATATGAGGATGATGCATGTGTAACGTGTTAACATTAAGTACATAAGACTCCATTATTAAACCAATAGTTTTTCTAACTCATTAGTTACAAAATCAAACAGATACATGTCATACGACATGTGATAATATTTACAGAATCTTCAGTTCGTTTTTTGGGACTTGCAATTACTTGAGAATTTGGACTATGGGTATGGAATGTTATACCTTTGTCATTTTTATGATTTTTATATTTGGGTTATCTTTATCGAAGCTGTTGAATTGCAGTAATTGTTAATAGAGCTACTTTTATTTTCATGAATCTAATTACATTTGAAGTTAGGCATTTTTGGTAATGGTTTTGCTGCATATTTCATGTTTTACTCGTACCCAGTCTTTTCCTTTTTAAGAGATGAACCTAAAAGAGGCCTCCATTACCATTTTTCATTTCGCTTATTAACTTTACTACTTATCTAAAGTCATTTTATTTGCATACAATAGTTTTTACTATAGTTCAACCTATATTCTATGTAATCACAAAAATATATTGGTTCTGTAAATAAATGGTTGGTCTCCGATATTAATTGGCAAAAAATGTTTGTAAAATATTCTACAGAAATATTGAACATTTTTATGTTTTAGTGATGTAGCTTTATCAGCGCAGTAGAATGAAAATGAAAAGGGTACATTTTAATTTTAAATAAATAACCAATTATATCCTCCAAAATAACCATAGGTAGATAATTGTTATTCCCCTCAACACACGCAGTTCGAAGTGAAAAAACTAAACATGATGTTACAGGTTTAGCAACCATTGCACAGTAGAAAGGTAATATGAACATTATATTCTGCATTGTTTTTTGTCAAGACAATATTTGTGTGATTATTAGTATTATGGCAAGTAAGTAGCAAAAGGGGAGAGACAGAAGGAGAAACGTAATTAGTACTCCGGTGAATAACGAGACAGCGGAATCTTCCTTTTGTACATTGCAGCATTTGAGGTAGGCATTAAATCTACTTTGTGTACGGAACAGATAAAAATCAGGGGAATTTATCATTGCGAATACACAACAAAAAATCCATAATCACTTAATTTGAAGCGTCTAACGAAGTTCAATCAGGGACACGAGATGATGTTAAATCACCCAACGTAGGGAAATGTTCTAATATAATTACCTTCGCATGAAACCAGCATTAAGACTGGATCTCTCAAGGTTTTTCTATTCTCAATACTTCTACAACTACTACTAGTATTTCTCAACCGAACACACATGCAAAGCAAATATGCAATTAATCCATTTGCATGGAACATTGAAGCAAACGCCTTAAATCACACGGTAATTTATGTGAACAATGCGAGCATAAAATAAAATCAGTGTGTATAACAGTGGACTACCACAATTACTCCTTGTAGATATATAGCTCCAGCATTTGCTTCCTTTCACTTAGGAACTCACTCAAACAAAATTTTAGTCAAAGAAAACCTGAGATACCTCTATGTAAATGTGAGTTGACTTGACCATCCTTCCATGACTCCTAATGTAATACAACTATAACAAAAGTAAACGCAGTTTTGCACAAAATGCATGCAATGTATGTACAACGAACTGTGTGTGTAGAAAAGAATAGTTATACTCATATATTACAACAAAGGAGAAATGTTGACTGCTCAAGTCAAATCAAGTTAAACCAAACAACGAAAAACTACCTCGGGAGACTCTTTAGCAAAATAAATTGCGGAAAAAACCGGAGGCTCAAACCAAACCATAGAAAAGCAAATAAATTGCGAGCAAGGTGTAAAAAACACAATATGGCAAAACGACAACAAACCAAACATAAAGGAGCAATGGGGCAAGGCATACACAGACACACAAAAGAAAGTTTAGTCAAACCAACCAACCAACCAATTCAAACATCACAGCAGCAGACACATAGAAACTTATACACACATACATGTAACCAATTACTACTATATAAATACTTGTATGGTACTATTATAACATAATAGTCAGCAGTAAAAGTAAATCTACACAAAACAAACACACAAGATTGCTTTTAGAAGTAAAACATATACCTACACCTGTATCTATTATTCTCAACAAAAAACAACGATATTTTTCATATATACCTCTGTATAAGCGTTTAAGACTTTAATACAGGTATTTATTATATTTAAAAGTTACAAGTAAATATATAGCTATAATAGTAAAGATGCAGGAGCTTAAGTTTGTTAGATGTATGGCTCTTTACTTGAGTTGCCTACTGTTAATCCTATAGGCAGTAACTAAATTGCAAACAAGTCAAAGCGCCTCGTTCTATCAAAACAAAACAAAGGTGAGCCACACCTCGGAGCAACTCAATTCATATCACTGAAAACTCCACTCGTTACAATTTACAATATACACTTTGCTTTGAACACACACAGCAGCAGTATACTAGAATAACTACAGCTTTAACTAACTCTAGCACAGTAAATATAAAAATTATCTCTTGACTCGGCATTGTCGGCATACCCGTTCTAAATATGTCTGTTTGATACATATCGGGAGTTATGACCCTATATAATACAATTCTCACTTCTTTCATAACAAATATATGTTTTGTACTAAGTCTACGAATAAAAGATGATGAAACATCCTTTTCATAGTGGGATATCGCATTGCATCGCTAGCAAAACTCTGAGCACAATAAAAGCTCAAAATACAAACAAATGCATATGGTCTCTCCACTCAGAAAGAGTTTCCATTCCATTTACACCGTAAGGCAGTAATACTATTATTAGTTTTGACTGGATTTGGTTTTCTTTGTGGTACAGTCTATAAGACGACTCTAGCAGTGATGTAAAGCTACAAAGATATTAAAACTCTAATAGGAGTAGTGTATTAAACTAAACCCATATGTATATTAAGGGGAGTTTTTTATGATACACAGCGAACTGGACTGAACTCTTCTGCTTACATTAACTTTGGCATTTGGCACTCATATTTTACGATCCCCCATACAGCTGCCTTTTGCAAATTACATTTCGCAGTTGGTTTACCGATCAAACTGAAAATCTTTAAAAACACACAGGGTCTGTAAAGAAATATATTTACTATGAACACTTTTGCAAAGCATTTCAATTTTAGAGCATCCCTGTACACTTAATATTTCGTGATGGACTGCAAACTGAACTTTTGGCTGGACGGGGCAACTACTTAGGCCATTCTGTTGTTTTATTTCATTTCATATAGACGCAGGATCACATGGGTGGAAGATGAAGGCAAAAACAAAGAGAAGGTTTTAGTCAAGTGTGGAGAAACTGCCTTTGTGTAATATAATAATAATATTATGTGTATGATTTGGCTGGTTGGACGGAGAACGGACTGCCGTTGAGAATTATGAAGGAGAGAGAGACAGAAAGCCTTTAGTGTTTAGTTTGGCGATGATGTTTTGATGATGATGGTGTGTGGTGCCTCCTCTTTTATAATGTGATGTGTACATGTAATGCAATGTGAATGAAATCTCTCTTGAAAGTATACACACTCATTTTAAAGAATGCATTATGACAGCCCATAAAAGATGATATCTATTAACTACACACATTATACGTGTATTGTGTGATATAATGTTACCGAGTGCAATCGATCCGGTTGCTTGTGCTTCTCTTCCAAGTCTTGGCCAACCTTGTCTTGGCACTCCATCAGATCCGAATGAGAATAGAACACCACTGTATTTTACACATCCAAAATGTTATCAGACTTCAGTTAGCAGCCTGTCTGCCCGATCAAAAAATGCTTATGGAATCACAACATGTTCTGTTCACCATCTCCTCTGTCTGTTGCAAGTTGCAACTTGCAACAGTATTTTCAACCACGTTTTTGCTTGTGCAAAGGCAAATAATACATATTGAACCTAGGTATGCGTCGCAAAGGGGTCCCCAAGGTTTAGTGGGCCCCCAAAATAGGAATATTAAATAAAAAGAGGTCATTGTCATAAAAATGCAAAAAATCTTGCCATGCACGAATTTTATGCATTAGGTATCAGTTTAAGTATAAAAATGGGTTGTGCAGTTGTGCATTATTGGTTTTGGGCTTAAAAATGGTTAATGCAGCATATTTAAATTAATTATGGCACCACTTGTGCTTGTGTTTGAAATAAAGGCTTAAATTATTATCATCTTAAAGGCTTATCATTAAAAAATTGGATCGATTAAAATTAAACCTGAGATCAATTTCAATTTATACCGTGTTTGATGATACCTATGATTTTAAAACACTCATAATAATATATTATTAGTATTTTGAGAAATTGTTTTAATCAACATTATACACGCCATACTAGGATCTTCTTACAATTAGCTTAACGAGAAACTATAATATACATGTTGGTGTGTTGGATGAATAAAATAAATTCGAATCTACTAAATGTACAACTTTAAATTATTGCACCTTTGAAATAAACAATATTCGCTGTCAGGTTTCATCATTTTATTTTCAAGTGGATGTTTAAGAATTAAAATAGTATTTCCTCTACAAAGTTTATATTTCAAGAAATTGTGAAGGGGATTGAATGATATATTTATTTAGGTGTACGTTGCACGATCAATCGAGGGTGCACCATAGAGGACTTGTTGAAAGAAGTTTTTGTATTATTGCTTTCTCTCTGAGTGTGTCTTGGCTTTGCCATCTTCCTATTCCTATGTAGTTGAACCACAAGAGGAATTTATTACCTTTGCTGCCCACAGTTATTCAATATTCGATGTATAGGTGGTTGGTCGTTGGAATGCAATTTTCTACACAGCGACATGCCCTCAGTCTATGTTTTAATAACGTCAATATACCGCCTCGTCTCTGTGCACATCTACAGATACACTGAATAGTGTAAAGTGTACTAGACAGGGCAATAGAATTTTTTAGAGGTTTATAACTTATAACAGTATATGTGTCATAAAGCGATAAAAAACAATGGCCCTGCTTTTGAAGAGGTGTTTACTTAACAAGAAAAAACTGTGTGGACAAGGAAGGTTAGAAGGGCCGCAATCTCTTTAACATTCGTACACTCATGCTCTGACTATTAGGAAAAAGATAATTTAGTGGCCAAGCAATGAGATTTAAATTACTGTGAAATTGTCTGTTTAGCATATTGACTGCTTTGCACACAATGGCATTGCTAATTTCCTTGCTAATATAACATCAACCTATTCATAACCAAACACTTTTCACCTAAACTGTCTCCTACTATTTAAATACGCACTAATATGATGGAATTATGGATGCTCAAGTACTCAGCCATAATATGGACGTAGTTCTACACTTGAGATATTTCTTGTAAGGTGCAAATGCCTTAAATGTACCACTATACAACATACTAAATAGTTAACCTGCGTGAGTGGAGTCCGAAACTATTTTTATTTTAGGGTGAGCAAAGCAATAATATAATTCCTTATAGACAAATCCAAACCAATCCCCCACTCACTAAATTCTATTTAGCATTCAAACAGAATCCTCCCATGTCGAAGTTTATGAGTTCGATTTCATTGGTTTTTGATGCGAGCAAGACTTGATGTGTGCAATTACCTCAACTTTTTCATTTCAACTTCATGGTCGTTACGCAGAAAATACCTACGCCATGTCATTTCAAAGTTGTAACTTCTTTTTAACCTTTAATGACCACAAAACAAAACCCTTACATTGCTAAAAGCAGTATGTTGCATACCTAAAAGCAAAAGTAATGTGCAATCAAGCATATATACAAAATGTTTACTAAATTCAATTTGGCAAATTCTGATAGCTAAATTCTGTTAGCAAAATTTAAACTCACCTACAATTATGCAAAAAAAATTAATTCACAGATTAACAAACTACATTTAATGCGAAAAAGTTTTCACAATCTACACAAAATTGTGTATTAGACAATAACTGTAAAATGTGTCAACTTATTTTTATGTATTGCAGAGCATTGAACTATGGTTATAGGTATTAGGGAATAAACGTGAATCTCAAGGATCTGGAAAAGTGGGAATGCCCTCTAATGGTGTCCTATAGTGTGTATGTCCCTACCAACACAAATTCCTTTAAGTAGGTATAGTATGTATTCTATACATATATTACAAATGTATATATCCATTATTGGGCTAAGGTGTACAAAGTAAGTTGCTTTCATTAATTGGATTGATATCGAATATTTACAGATACCTACATTACACCGAAACTTTACACCGAATCATAAAATGTCACTAATCATTAGCCATCAAATTGCGCTCACTAAAAGCGAGTAATGGTAAAAACTATTAGTAAAAGCGTAGAAAAAAAGCGTTCGAGTCCTGCTGTACATAATAGTATAGCTGTACCTGTACATAAGTGAACATAAAGAGTCATGCAGGGAGTCGTAGAGAGGACAGCAATTATTACAACAGCTGTATATAAGTTTACCTATACAGGGAGATTTTTTATTGTGTTTCGTTGTATAATGTTGTCGACTTGAACTTGTTGACTGAGTGAGGAGAGTGCGAGAGCAGAAAATAAAGTGAAGGTGTTTCTGCATTATAGGTACTCTGTAATGTAAGTAACATAATAGCTTTCAAAGTTTGCTCAAGAGCGAGCAATTATGTTTAAATTCGAAGGTTGTTTCTGGAGGCTGGTAGCTGCTGCTAATGTTACGAGACTTTTAATGTTCGCCATCGTCATTGGAGTATCTACTGTAGAAGTATTCTACGCTTTTACTTACACAGAAGAAGTTTGTAGTTGATCAGATCTTTATCATAATTCTATTTCACCTTTTCTGATGTGTAATCTTATTATCCCAATATTTATGTTATGGACGAATTTCCATGAGGAGACTGCGAGACACAGAAGAGGAGTGTGAGAAGAACGGAGTAAAGGACTCCAGCAGCAGCTGCTACCAAATTAGGCAGCCAACACTTTCGTCTGAATAGAAATCACTTTGATTAAACTCGGAATTTTAATTATGGGCTGTACTCTTCGACTTGTATGAAATCAACTTATAACTTCAAACTTTTAAGCGTTCTCTGCCTAACTAAGTACAGGCTCCCCTCTCTTTCTCAGCGTCTCATCTTTCCTGCAGATCTCCTATCCCATCCTCATCCTATATTCTTCCATCAATTTTCACAACTACCACTATTAACTACCTGTACTTGTATACTGCGACTGTTTAGCATTTTACTCCACTCACACAAAGCACATAGTCATTAAAAATATCATCAATTTTAACTCCCTTTCAGTTTCATCGTGTAAACACCACAAAACGATTAGTAATCAACTCTCTTGCCATTCCTGATTCATTAAATGACGTGTTTCCCCCGTATCTCCCTGCTTCCACTTAATATCCATAAAACGCAGCTTTCCTGTGTAAACACTTATACGACAATCGAGCTAAGGTAATATACTTTTATACTACAAGTACAATGAATACACCCACACTTAACTTGCAATGTATATAGTCTATAGCTGATGTCTATAGCATGGATAATAAATCCCTTTGGAAATCTAATCTGTAGACACAGTCTCTAAGTACAAGGTATGTGCTTTCATCAATTTGTAATTAAACGGAAAGCATTAACAATCGGCATTAACAATTTCCCTTTCAATTCTCAATTCATTTACTTACACAGTACTTTACGTTATAAACACTCATACAAGGACAAGCGGAGGCGTTTTGTGCGACACAACACATACACACGGCAATTAAATCCCTTTATAATTAAATACACGCTATATATACACAAAACCTTTGCCTGCTAAATAAACTACATCCACATCAATGCATATGTGTCAAGTAGGAATGACGCACAGTGAGACTTCCCCTATAGCCTGTAGCAAAACTAAACTACAAGTAAACTAAACACTTTCAAATGTATTCTAAACATTTCCATAGTTGATAGTATTGTGTTAACAGTGTCTTTAAATATCAATGCAACTTAGGTGTTAGGTTGCACGTGTATATTTATGTAAACTAAAGAATTCCTTTCCTACTGTGTAAAAGTTGTTAATAATGAGAGTGAAGATAAATGAAAAGACAATGGTCTAATAACTAAAGATTCGTGTGAGTGGAATGAGGATGGATAGCAAAGTAAGTGTATGTGTATAGTTTTGGTGTATGAATATTAGTTGTTTCACATAGGTATGTGGTTGAATGTTGAGTGTCGGTGTGTTGGTGGTATGGTTGTGGGTCGGGAATTCTGTTGGAGAATGTAGGCATAGTACATGAAGAGAAGGACGGACAGAGAAGAAGAAGAGAGCTAATCGTCGTAATGGTTATGGTTGATATGAGATCATTGAAGACCCATGGCCTGTCGGTGATAAAGTATATCACACTGAGATCACTTCACACCCGGACCCCTTGCGGCTTCTCTTCCTGGCTCTATGGCTTGCTCCTTGCCCCACTCACATTATACAACACTCTCTGCAGTCTGCTCACATTCAAATTCAGACTCCATCCTCGACTCCTACTACAACTACTACTACTAATTCTGATATCCTTCATACCTAATTCACCCAGAGACAACCACTTCACTTACTTTACTGCTTATAATATCACTAACTATACTTTTAAAGTAGGTGCATGTATTATCATACGCCACAGATGCACTTAATATATTCATAGAGCACATATACACTAAGAGGTGCATAGAAAATATAAAGTATAGGAATTACTGAATCACCTACTAAAAGTCATATATTAAGTAAAAGTATATATAGTAAGGAAAGTATGTGAGGTATGTATTTGAGTGTAAAGGATTATATATAATGTAACACAACACACTATGGTAGTGTTGTAGTTATAGTTGCAGTGTGTATGAATATAAGTTGAAGATGAAATAATATGGACTTTTAGACAACCGCATAACATTGGGCTGGCTGCTGCAATGCAACTGCAAGCGTGGAATTCCTTCAACCTCATTTCGGATTATTTATTAAGCCCTTGAGTATTCGAAACATTCCACATTTTCAAACAGTCATTTCCCATTAGGAGGTCATGTACTGTACATATATATATACTCTCCACATTCTAAACACTCTTTCCAATCCGCCTTCTCAAGGCTCTTGCAACTTCCAAGTGACATCATGGAAGAAAGCAAGGGCAAGTTTCTTTAAAGATACACACTCGCTTTTTCTTTCCTTCTCCAACCTCTACATTTGTAAAAGTACAAATCAGACAAACGCTTTATGCTAATTAACCAATCTGCAAACTGCTAATTATGATTTTTATTTAAGAAAATTAATCTACAGACCATTGCTAAACTTATTTTTTACATATGAATTTAGCACAATTTGGTAGCGTCCTAGTACCATTTTACAGCCTGGCCGTGAAATGTATCTATAGGCATATTTTATGTTGACTCTCATGTCGCAATCGCAACACTCAGAACTCCACGTTTATCGATTAAATTATTGTTGTAATTCATTATTGCCTATACCAAACTACTAATTAATTGTATATTATCAACTACCACTGGACTCTGGACTGTTAACTGTGTTTTCTGTCTCTGATACTAATACAATCAAGACGTATCGAATGACTATCGACCTACTAAACTGTAAAAACAATAAAAATTAAATATTTATTTAAATTATATTCGACAAAATTGAGAAACAATTTATACAGATGGATGTAAATATATTGTGAATGTGAATTGTTAATATTAATTGCGAACGACATTTATTGTTGACTTTGCAATATTTTGTGATAAATACATTGCTTGCATTACAGATGCAGTACAGAGGGATTCTCATGATGCGGTAAAGAAAATTAAATTATGTAAACAAAATATTCTTGCGTTAAATGAGTCAAGAAATTACATTGACAGGCCAAATATACCTAATGTCGCATCATGGAATTGAAATGAAAAACTGACAGTACTGCAAGGTGTATATATAATGTATATCTTTAGATAATGTAATAGTTGGTTGAGAAATAGTGTTACAAGAGAGACAGACGTATCGTCAATTGAATAATAGCCTTCAAATGACATTACATCACATTTATCATTTTGTTTAGCATAATGTGGGTGAGTAATGTGACTGGATGGACTTCATTGAGAAGAAATAGACAAGACGAGACGTTCAATATGCTCGCGTGTCAAAAAACCTTTTTGTCTCTCGCGTCATGTGTCAATAATGTTGATAAATATTGTGTTGCCTTTTCATAGACAGGGACAGCACCAGGCAGCTCAAACATTTCCTGCACAGAAACATCCACACTGTTTCCACTCCACTGCTCCATGCATTGCACACACAAAGAGCAATAGTGCACTGCATTGCATTGATTAACTATATGACTGACTGACTGACGGATTTGATTGTGTCAGTGAATTGATAGACCATGCACAGGCAACCACACACTAAAAAAAGAAACATACACCACAAAACGTATAATAATCATATAATGATATTATGAGATGAATGAACACAGAAGAACAACAAGGGTTTGGTCCATTATTGCCTTGTTGTGTTTTGTCGAAACTTTTCTCTCCTTGTTGTTTTGTTACATACATGTTTCTCATTTCTGTTGTGTGTTTGTGTGTGTGGAAAAGATTCATTCTATTCTGATGTGTCTCTATTATGGTTTGATGTTGTCCAAAGAGTCTTTCTGGGCAATAAATGCCGACGGCTTCCCATCGACTTGTCCAATACTACAATAACTCTCGACGATCGATAAAAACCGTTTTGTTTTTATATACCTAATGCATATTCTACTTGTACGAGTAGGTACTGCATAACAATTACATGTAAAAGATACACCAAGCATTCGGTATACAAAGTACCTGGTGCTTATTATATGGAAAACACAATGGTTACACATGCTCCCACTTTGTTTCCAGTCAAATTCAACTTTACCAGCTCAATCAGAGTTGCATGGTGCTTCATTTCGCATCATTAGCATAATGCTATTATTGTTAGAGATATTACCTAAGTAAGTGAACCTAACTCACTCAATAGTTTACGATTCAAAGTATTTTTTTAAACCAATACCTACACAATATATTGAAAGGATACATGTGTTTCTCATAGATACTGATACTAAATAGCCAATAGTCATATACATATACAGAAGATATACAGACATAGACAGGTGAACGAGAGAATTTTATTAGAGTGAGTGTATCAAAGGAGAGGCTCTGAATACACATCAGATTCTACTGAGTTCATAGTTTGTCTTTCATTTGCGTAGGTAGTCCCTATAAAAAATTTATTGTTGAAAAACAGAGTTACTTACGTGCTGTGTGTTAGTGTGCAACTGCTATACACACGGGATTTATTGAAACAAAGTATAATTATGTGCTTAAGGTGTATATATAAAGTGAGTACATCTAATATTACATAGTACAGTTGCACATGTTGACTATAAAGAAAGTGCACCAGAATAACTAATAAGATGTTTGAAAGAGTTGTTGTGTTTTTGTGTGCATTATTTCCCTGTAGTATAAGTCTCCAAGTTAGTTCCAGGTACTATACAGAATAGAAAAGGAGATAATAGTGTGGTAATAATGCAAGACTGCCTGCCACTCTGTCTGACTATCCATGATCACGAAATTAATGATGTGTCCATTTAGAAACAATGCCCTCATCCGGGAACAAAGGGCTTGTGCCTCTTAACTGCTTTGTTTTAAATCAGACTTGTTCTTCCAATAAGATTCCTTTTTTTCTTTCAAAAGCACAATTATTTTCATTGTGTGCATTTCACACACATACACTGCTGCAATATGTATAAATAAGCTATTTTATTATACATATTGTACGGATATGAATATTCTGATGATCTCAAACAATACTGTCGAATTTCTGTGTATCTGTTTGCATTAGTATTGGTAGGTATACTCAATACTGAGCAGAACATCTCACTAATAATATTGTAGTGTGGGTAATTGTATGTGGTAGTTGTAAATAAATAATATTATGTTCTCGTAGGCTGTAAATAATGATAGAGTATAATATTTCGTGTTATTATTTGTTGATGTAGTATGTTCACAAAGTGCACATAAAGTACAATACAAACTTTCCTAATCAACTAAGGAAACTAATGTATGGAATTACTCTTGTCGTGTTTTGCACAAAGTATTTACAAGGCAATACAATTTATAACAAGCCCAACATAGTTTAAAGTGAAACGGCAAAAGTTCTAATGAAGGTTTGCAATTGTGGCACTAACGAAAGCCTTAACATGCGAAAACAGTTGTAATATAAGGAAAGAGCATGACCGAATTCGGCGAATAATAGAATTAGGTGTAGGATATTTCCCTCGTGTGTAATAACTTGGTGCTAAATTACACTCCACCCACTGGGAGCCTTTGGTGCCTAATAAGAATCGTTTATACTCATTACACGCTAATTTCCGTTAAGGCAGGCCCAAAACATCCGTAGTTAATTTTATGTGAATATTGAGTGTACATTCTCCCCGATTTGATATATGACCCATGCAACATAACTAGAAAAGGAGTGAAGAAAATTCTGTCTCACTAGTAGTAATAAGCGCAGAGTACACAGCTACAACCAGCTATTACTCCCATTTAACTTGTTAGTCCCAGTGTGCAAAACATTCGCCAAGCAACACGAAAGCCAAATCTTTCCTCCCTCATATAATCCCTCTACTTTCTCATTATTTCATTATTTTTGCCATATATACCCTTATTTTCTTTAACCGTAGCACATTGCACACATTTTACATATACCTACTACATTTCCATTACAAAGGCTTGTAAAACTATTTGTTGATTATTCCTTGTACGTGTTACTAGATTTGTACTATTGACAGGTATCCATATCCCATTGCAATTACTTAATAGTTTGATATAGCATTTGTGTGGATCGCAGAAGCATAGGTACTTCCCTATGTATTATATATTTGTACATATGCATAGTTAAGGCATGACATGAAATTTGTAGTGGTATGAATTAGTGCGAATATAATGGAACATAACAGAACGGTGAGCCTTTAAGAGGCAAAAAGTGAACCTAGAAGGTAGGTATATCACACAAAACACAGCACAAACGCTCATAAATAAAGTTTTCGTCCCTCTCGTTACTTCCTTCACTCGTTGTATGTTTGTCTGTGTTTGTTTCGTTTGTGTGTGTTTGTGTTAGTGTTATTAACTGCCCACGTTTGATACCATACCACTACATCATTACTCCTCTGTGAGTCGACACCCAATAAAACAAAATAAAATATAGAGTGCTGAAAGATAGAGCTGCTAGCCGTCACATTTGACGTTTACTTGACTTTGTGCCATGCAATAACATGTCACGTATTTTTTGCTAAGGCACAGAATGCACATACACCCATATACATAGACAAAGAAAAGAAATATAGTCGCATACAGTAAAAATACCGTCGAAAATACCAATCCAGCATCCAAGAACAGCACATGGCCAGTTAGGGAAAATACCCGTGTATGTAACCAGCAATAAGCTAACTAGCAATGCAATGGAGTAGGTTTATAATAAAACAGTATGATTGTACAGTACTGCACTTTGATGTATGTAGATAATAATATTATTCGTACATACTACATACATGTGTTTTAATATTGTGCAATGTACAGAGAAAGAAAGATATAAGTGGAGACAGTGCAGTGTGAGGCTGAGTGAAATGTAAAGGCAAAGTTACACAAGATATAAATAACATGAGTATTGCATACACAAGTCGAGTACGGCATTTCATTCAATTTCGCTTGAAGAACATACAACAGTACAGTACGTCAAGAATTCAGAAGGAAGGCAAAGGGGGAAAAGCTGGGAATAAGGAAACATTTAAAGGTAAAAGGAGATAAAGGGTTTAACTTGGTTCGCTAGGTAGAATCCGTTCTCTCTCTCTCTCTGGGTTCAGCTTGGACTTGAGATCACGCACACCTGCACTACTTTTACAAGTAATGTGTACGAATGACTACACACACGTGTATAGAAATACATGAGGATATGCTCCAGCTATACTTCCATCTTCTACTTACTATGCATGTTCTGCTTTCGTGAATTTCGATGTTGTGTGGATGTGTATTGAATTGAATTGGAGTATGAAATGAAATTCAGTCTACTCTACTTAACTAACTCGCAAAGTGCTCTCTCTGTATATAATATGCAAGTAGTGTGTGTGTGTGTCGTATGCAATGAACCCTTTTTTTACCTACCCTTGGTGAGTTTAGCAAACATACCCTTGTTTTATAGGAATGTGTATTACTTTACTGTATTGCTATGTATATTGCATATGCACTGAAGGTTGTGTTTTTTCTCTCTGTCTACTATCTTTGTGTATTGCTGTTCTTGTATGCATGAGATTCTCCCGAGTACCATTCGAATATTTTTATAATAAAGACACAGGGGAATTTTCGAATTTCGGTTTTAGTTGGCATTGCATATTTTTTCTGGTAGTCTTACTTACAGCAGCATTGCTATATATATTCGCTAGTAGTTTTCAACTAAGTGTATAGATAAGGTCCTTTACTTTAATACTTACTTCTTCTAGTATGGCTTCGTTTATGTTTATGTGTATACACACTTCGTGCAATGTAATACAAGAATGGTTGAATTACCCTTTTTTATTTTTCTCGGCAGACATTCGATCGTTGGAATGAAATGAAATTTTATGCACTCTGGTAAACAGTACTTTGAGATAAAGACAAGTATTCCATTCGTATTTGTGAAGAGTCTGAGCGTAATATTCAATTTTGATTATTTCCTCATGTGGTTGGGTTGGGAATTGGTTTGTGTATGTTGTATGTAGGTATATATAGAATGCTTGTAATTCAATAAGTGCATGCAATACTATTAAGTAGGTATTTTACGTTACTTTTGTACGTGGATTCATGAATTTCACGCATTTGTGGCACTAAAAGGGAAACATGACACAAAAACTGTAAACCTGGCATTGGATTTCTACACACAGGTTTAAAAAACTCTCCGGAAATTCGCGCATATTTTCTGGGTAACTTTTACATTGATATACATGCATACCTCAGTTC
This sequence comes from Pogonognathellus longicornis, assembly GCA_034694085.1. Classification (NCBI taxonomy): domain Eukaryota; kingdom Metazoa; phylum Arthropoda; class Collembola; order Entomobryomorpha; family Tomoceridae; genus Pogonognathellus; species Pogonognathellus longicornis. The sequence goes on from JAQFYB010000952.1 coordinate 17,130, forward strand.
TAGAAGAGGGTCTGTATGCGTATGTGTTGTGTAACGAACAGAAAAATAGTTTTAGGAATTCTACAACGGACGAGTTTTGAAAGCAATTATATACTCGTGGTTTAGTTGTTGTGTAATCAGCGGTGACTATTTAACAGTGTGACAGGGACGCATGTAAGTTGCTTTTGATGTTGACTGATTAGTGTAAACTGTAGGGGACTATGATATCATACACTCTCACGTAATTCCCCACAATTTGAGTAGAGAGTGTGTGAAGAAGTCAGCTACCTTATACAGCAATTTAGTATTTATGGTGTGGTGTATTTGTGTAATAGGTAGCTCTGCGGATTTGATCGAATGAGATTAGTTTAACCGTAGAAGCTAAGTGTTTCCCGTTTGAGGGTGGTTTCCCTTTTCCAATAATGTCTCATGTCGTGTGTGATACACTATACCCCAGCACATGTATTATTTCTATTTCTCGTTCATATTGGGCTTCGGATTCGGGCTGTTGGGTTTTCATGTAACATTGTTCTCTTGTTACTCAAGTGACAGCAGATAAGGATAATAAGGCAAGCTTAAAGGCATAAAACGTCACAAATATACCTACGTAGATTTCCTTTCCAATTTTAACAATCTCCCTTTACTTCAATACAATACTGCAGTGTGCAATGTAAGAAACAAAAAAATGCACATGTAAATTATAGATTAAAATGCATACCTATACCTACCTATTTTATTCGTTGGGTCAACTGAGTGCACTTTCACCGAAAGTCTCTACAAGCTGATACAATAGCATTTGCAAGCATTTTATTTGCTCTTTAATAAAACAAGGCGATTTCCGACAATTAAAATCAGATTAATTGAATATTTCAAACCCAGAATTAAAAATTAAGGGTTTTAAAAATGCGAGACGGTGTAATTATGGGCTATTAATCTCCTAAAACCATTTCAAAGGGTTAATAATTACATCCTAATAACTATAATCTTGAATAAATACAATAAGAATATGTATGTATCCAATAAAGTAAAAGGAGAATGTTGGATCTGTAAAGTTTGTGTTAAAATTAATTGATGTTAATATAACAAAATATTTATAAAGCGCTATATAAACCGAAGAAATATAATTTCCAAATGCAAAACTTGAAGGCATTGAAAGAGAAAGCAGAAAAACAAGAAAGTCAAAAATGCATCTACTATTAATTAGCATTAGCAGCGATTGTGAATAAGTCATAATGAAAATAAAATATGTTCTATTTCCTTTGCTTATTGTCAGTATTAGAAAATAAAATTATTGAAGCAAGAAATAACTAGTTGCACTTCAATTCTTGAAATGGTTCCATACGTAAGGCGATTGAAATGTAAAATAGTGTACGAAAGTAGTTCGGAAACGAGAGACTAACCAAAGCACGAAGGTAGCGTATGTGTTTGATTTCCAATATTATAATCAAGTCTCATCATCATCATCATCTTGTTACAGAAGCTTATCATATCATATCTCATATTACATCGAATTATCTGCAATAGACTGACTCGCACTGGCGCCTCCACTCCCATTCTTCATTCCTCACATCACTTCACAGTAGAATTATGTTTTCATCACAACTAAACCTCAGTTAGTTGCTGACTCAGAAACTAATCTACTTCTCCTTCTACTCAAGCATGTACCACCGCAGAGTCACCATCATTACACTATTACTCTCCGCTACTATCAAAATCTAATACATGTATCGAATCCATTGTGTGGATTGTAAACATAATTTTGGTTTATAAAACTCTCACAGGCCTACCTACATATTTTACATGTAGGCTATATGCATACACCTTTGTTTTCCCCTGTACACCAATTTAAACACATTAAATGTATGAATAATACACATACCTACATAGTATGAATGTATAGTGCTCCAATTTAATGTAGGTACCTAACACATGTGCATTATGTAATACTTTTATTTTTGAATTAATATTCCATAGCTGTCTGTACGTAGTTAGCTACTAACTGCATGTCTGTAGTAGTGTAGTCGACACCTAAATGAAGAAAAAAGTGTTGAGGTTTTAAAAAACTGTAAACCTCCCAAAACGTCAAAGTATGATTCATTTTCGGCTCCAAAGCTCCTGGTTGCTGTATTCAAAGCATTATATACACAGAAAGGCTAATAATGTGCATATAATAGCTATGCAGTGGAAACGAAGCATAGAAAAAACGAAAAAGGAAATGCTTGTCTTGACTTTCATTGTCCGTTTGATTCCTAGTTATTTTTCATGTTCCGTTTTAAATAATAATAAGCAGGAGGATTGCAGTATATTACGTACTACGCAATGCAATGGCCTGTACGAGTGCTAACTAACTGGGCTACCTATCTATACAGATATGAGTAAGTAGGAAACGAGACTAAGTAAGACTGGTGCAATGCAGTATATGATGCACTGAGTGCACAATTCTAAACGAGACCTGAGTTTGTTGACTGTCTGTCTGTGTGTGTGTTGAGTCTATGTAGAAGTTTATTATAAGAGTGCTGTTGTAGTCATTTTTATTACGAGGGCTAGTTTATGTAGTTGACTGGCTGATTTGACTAACTAGCTGCTTATAAAATATTGTTATTTTGTTATTAGACTTTGCTTGGCACGAATTGTGTGTAGCGTAGTATTAAATAGTAATGATAGCCTGTGCTCCCTGTAATGACAGTGTTTGTCATTCATTCATCGCCCTGAAAATAATTCGAGCAAGTGTTATTTATACCTGCGTCTCTATGGTGGGTATTATTACCTAAGTATATATAGCTTTACGGGGAGAAGGGCTTTTTAAATAACTAACAAGCTCTAGTATAAGGTTTGTATTTTGTGTGGAATAGTATTATGGGTACAGTTATGCATTATGCACTCACAGACGAAATTGCACTGGAAAACAAAAACTGAAAGAAGCGGAAGGATGCAGGTTGTAAGGCTCCGTTGTTTTGTTTGCATGAGAAAGATCATCTCGACTCGGCGCTTGTGTGTATGCAACACCCATGCACTATTATGATGCATTCATTTCATTGTCAAAGTCATCTCCGTTAACTTGTATCTCGGACACTTCAAAGTCATGATAAAAGGTCTACAACATAAATATAACTAGTAGGTATACGATATGATTGTATTTTATTTGTCCGACTGAGTACAATTATACTGGAGAGATTAGTTGTACTTGCTAATAATTAAGTTGTCATTTCATTAATGATGCCCCAAGTTATTTAAGGCTCTAAAACTATATTAATGTTGTAAATGTACGCATTTAAGACAGATTGATGCCTTGTTTCATTTTTTATATTTAATTCGTAATATTTACACTCTCTAAAACAGATTCTTTTACAGTTTTACATCCATTGAAAATGCTTCTAAGTACGAAAATGCGATTGCATTACCTACGTATATATTATATGCACCTTGAAGGACTCAAAAGGTTTGACCATATCAAAGCTGAATTTGAATTCGAGAAATATAAATTGAGTCAAAATTTTGATGGACACTTTTAGAAATATTGTAGTATAGTAGTATAATTTCAAGTTAAGAAATTTTAATACAGGCGAGATTTTAAATGTATATAGACATGGCATGTTGCCTGCCACCCGTGCCGTCCCATATCGTCGCTCTCCGAGTTTTAGAACTTGTTTAAGGTTTTGGTTCTGCTCTGTCTATTTGTATATATATAGACGTATCGTAGCCGTAGCCCATTTGATGTAGACGTGCTTTAAAGAAAGAGAGAGAGCGAGAAGTTGTAATCCGTACTAATCTAAGATTCTTTTTATGTCCATCCTTTTACTGGTGGAAATAATCCTTTTGTTTCACCGAGCAACCGTGGAAAATCCATGAATGTTTCGGGTTGTCACAAAGAGAACACATTACAATACAATGCAATACAATGCACACACACTCCAAGTACAAATAATATTACTTAACGCTAACAAAACTCATTTTATTATTACACGCCTCAATGCAGCCTTTCAATGAATTGCCCATTGGATGAATATTACTATTTCTATTTTGAATGGAAAATTCTTTACCCTTGCATGCTCTTCTTTAAATGCCTATTAAAGCATGGTTGTACATGGTACATATAAAATATTATACAACACAACAAACATGAGATTGTACATTTACATTACGTTCCGCACACAGTACGACCACACCTCAACGTTCAAATCATTTCATCACGGCATGAGACTCTTAATTCCCTTTTTATAGCATTTTCTGCTTTACATAGCGAACGCAAGCCGACTTGTGCTCATTTGAATCTTGTATCGACTTTATTAGAAGAATGTGTGATGTGATTTATGCTTCGCAGCAAAAGTAAATGGATGATAGACAAATGCACTTTCTCACTTAGGTGAAGAGAAAAAATTATTCAATTGTAATGCACACATGAAATAAATCTTCTTTGTATTGTAGTACACACATTAAGTAGGAGAATCTTTTTTATTCATGTAAAGTCAGAATGTTTTCATTTACAATGAATTTTCCCCACTTTGTATAATAGGAACTATATACTAGTAATTTTATTTTTATGAGATATAGTGAAACGAAAGCATAAAGAAGTTTTCCTACTCTCTATATTCTTAATATTCTATAATGTATATTACTGACAGAGAGCGGAAAAACAGGCAAAATCATGTTCATCCCTCTTAATCGTACGATATATACATTCCGAATCTTGATGTTTAAATACGAAGTTCTATTTATTGTGCGTTGTTTTTGCACATCTTCTATGAAGACAATTGTAGATATGACAGTCATGTTACAAGACTATTTGACTTCTTATTCGAGATTCAAGACTTTTTATTCCTGTGCTTAGGTATATAGAAATAAAAAGTCAGCAAAATTGGAATGCAGTTTCGGAAGATTAGTGATATTATCAAAATAATTCTGGGGATCATAACTGTGATAGGTAATCGCATAATATGATCCGCTAAATTAAACAGATCTTGCATATTACCGGAGGTTCTTATTTATGAACATTTACATAGAATGTTTTATTGTTTCTACAATATCTAATAAATAAAATATCTAACCAATGAAATATCTAACATTTCAATATAACAGAACATTATAAATTACTTTGCATAACATAACCTTATTAATTTTAATTGAAAAGATATATTTAGTGAAATAACCTTTTCAGGGAATTTCGTGAATAATATATAACTACCAGAATAATTACAATTTAAATATTTTTAATTCGCAAAATCATTTTTTAGTACACATTTAAGTGTATATTTAGGCATCTGTAGCGCTTATTTTTGCAAGCCTAAATTCAACTTTTATGCGCCTGCTTTTCCGCTCTCTGTTTCCTGAGTACACCTCTTCTATATATTTGTGGTACTCATATTAATCATGATAATAAGTAATTAAATCTATATTGAATGCAAACTTTTGCATGTATATTTAGTAGGAATAGTTTTTCTCAACTATGAAAAAATTGAATTATTTCTAAACTTTTAAACTGTGAGAAAGTAAACTCAAAAAGTAGCTTAAAAATTAATTGAAGAAAAATCTACTGAAAATGAACAGTAAGTTACACTCACAGTCATATCATCTTTTACCAAGAATCTTTATCTTCATTTACACCTTGGGTGTCGGTGGATGTGGCAAAAGGTTTGCTGCAGCTGCTTCAACAATTGGGCCTGGAGCATAGGACCGTCCTATGAAATCATCGGCCACTCGACCAGCTTCTCTCAAACCACTTAGCAAAGCTCCGTGCACAGTAGCAGGGTAGTTGCGAATAGTGTGCTCACCTGAAAAGAAAATTAGCACTTATGAAGAAAAATTGTTGTAAGGAATATATCAAGCCCTTATAATTACCACCAATTAGCACAAATGTGCATAAAATACAATGAATGCACGCAAAAAAGTTTGCACACCAGCAAAGTAGAGTCTGTGTGCTTTGTCCTTGGATCCGTTAACAACGTTGGAGGAAGGAGCCTGTTCATTTGCGGTAGAGTTGTATGAAACAGGAGCCGAGAGAAGATCATAGTCATTTCCGGAGGAGCCCACAGCCACAAACGAATAAGACCCACGTGCCCAAGGATCATTTTTCCAACGGGTAACCAAAGTGTCTCGTGGCTGAATAACAACAGCAAAAAAGCAAAACGTAATTTTTCAACTTTTTTTTAATATATTTTAAAATACCCCACTTCTGTTTACAATCTTGAGACAGTACATGAAACGACGTAAAAAAGTCATGCAATGAATTTCATATGCACAAAGTTTCTTGTCCATCGGAATATAAATTTTAGACATAGAGAAGATACAGAGAGTTGCGATGTTAGTCTTCTCTGTCTCTGGAGCTAAGTGGATTAATGAGAAGGAAGTAGAAAAGTCAACCTGAGGCACTTGTGCTCCGAAAATCGCCTTCAGCACTGCAATGCATCTTCCGACGACGACATCATCAGAGACTTCTTCCATCACTGCAGCTGCATCTCCAGCAACAAGGGCGAGTAACACTGGAGCTTGATATAAGTTCCAAAACAGAAACAACTCACCTACTCACAAAACAAAAAGTTAAAAATACATTTAGATTAGTAGATGTATAGCGTGTAGTAAGTGGCTAAGCTACAAGAAGCTCGGATGACATAATAAAGTCTACCTATATTTTTTATATCCCTCACAAAGATAAACCACTAGTATAATTTATATGCTAGAACAAGCAAAAAAGAACTTTGTGAGTGTTGTCTGTCAACCTACACAAAAAACTTTCCTTATTTGTTAGCAAGTTCTGTGAGGTGTACCTACACAGTACACAGTCTTGTGCTCATAAATAAAACACTACACGCTAAACATACGAGCAAAGATGAAATCAGAATTAGTTTGTGTTCCAAGTAATGGATTTGTTCTGTTTCTAGTGAGAAAACAAGGAATGATGTAGAAATTCGATGGCAAATGGAATTATTACCCCTAGAGGCTGTAGTAGATCCAACGTGACCGAAAAGGTTACACTTTTCATCCCAGAAAACGCGGTCAAAGCATAAAACAACTTTATTCAAGTTTCCAAATCCAAGTCTCATAATAGCGTCAGTCTAAAATTGAAAAAATGAAATAATATATATTATATTATAATGTACCAGGTCGAATTTTCATCGTCATAATTGTCCAGTCTTGTTTATTACACCGGTACGCTTATAAGCGATGGTTTAAACATGTCTATCGATTAGCTAAATGCAAAAAGTATTCTGGTTGTGTCTCAACAACACAAAGTAAACATTAACCCAAAACACACCTTCCAATCTGGTAATGGTGGTGAGAACTGAACAGCATTGTATGAACATATAGTTTTGAAATTGATGTTAGCCGTCGGAATTGTATTTCCTGCAAAGAAGTCCACTGAATGTCGCAACACTCCAAGGGGCAAAGTGCAAAGCACAACATCTCCTAAAAAGATAAAAATCCAAGTGTAAGTAAACTGATACCTAATCAAAGATTTACTATAATTTCATAAAAACTGTAGGTACTTAAATCCCTTGTCTAAAACACAATGCAATTTAATTTTACACAGTATGCTACATCCATAGAGCAAAAAAGGATTTGAAGTAATGTTAACCTTCATAGACTTCAACATCCGAAGAATCGCCATGTGCATCTGTAGTAGTAATCTTGACTCCAGTGCGTGTGTGAACGATTTCTCTGACAGCCCTCTCAAAACGAATATCCAAGTCCTTGGACAATGCTACTGGCACACAGGAGTAGCCATTCCGAACTAAACAAATACAAAAAGAAGATTCATTTAGTTTTTATTACATTGAAATTACTACTCACTCATTCAACTTTATTACACACTATTAAACCATAGTATTATTGCGCTGTATATTCTAAATCTGACATTAGAGAATAATACTAGTACAAGGAGGAGGAGTATGCGATTCTTTTTAAGTTTATCGTTGTTGTTCACAACTCTGCAGACAGCATATATTCACCACAATAATTTTCTTGTGCATTCTTTGAGATTCCACAAGTCAAATGCCGAGAATATTTCTATCGTCCTTCACTTAAAGCTCTCATTTCTCTCTTGACACAAAGAGATGGATGAGAACAGTCAAGGAGATTGTCTCTCTGCATTACAAATCATTGCCCTTTCGTCCAATGTCGTCGTCACCTTGACTTGATGAAAAGAATTTGCCATAGTACCCCAAACTCTCATCTCATTCCATACACTCCAAACACAAGATACGCCAACTTTCGCAAGTTCATACATACCCAATACCTACACTCTAAATCCTTTACTCCCATCGCCTATTAACAGCTAGACTACGAGAATTATTGCAAATAAACTTTTATATGACATTACATAAGAACTACAAGCACAATACGTAGTAGGAACAAAAGTTTCCTACACAGATTCCTACTAAATTACTTTCTTTCAAATAATTTTTTTTATTTATCCGTGCCTTCCTTTTAATACGACTCATCTCAATCTCTCAAACATTCCAATCATTCTTCCTTTACACGTACAAACGAAAAAGATTTCACAAATGACTGAATTCTTTCAGAAATCTTCATTCACAGATTTATCCTTTTCTCAAATAGTTTTTATCTTTAATTTCCGCTTCTAGAATTTTAACATTTTGGAATACCTAACTATACTTTTTATATACCCGTGGATGTCATATAGTCATATCACGTTCTTTCACACTATACTAAATACCATCCAATCCTAAATATCATTACATAATGATCAGACAATTTTTACAATAGGTCATTAAATAAATAATTCAATACAAATTGAACCAATATGTAGTTGAATAGTGTATAATAATACCTAGGTAGTGTAGGTAGGTAATAGATCTATCTACACGTAATGCAAAGAGTTGTGCAGATCCAATGGGATTGCGTATTAGCATTACAATACCACTACATTACACACGGTGTATTGTAAAGTAAATGTATTTTTTCAGAGTTTTGCATTAAATGTGGAGTGTAGGGAATATGAGACAAGTTACACATGTTCCTGTTCACGAACAGCGATGAGTCTCACGCAAAAGGCGCATAATGAGAATACCACACTGACTAAATGAATTGTAATTCAATGCAATTGAATATGATAAAATGTTCATGTAGATATAATGTAATGCAATTTCAAGTTCTCTTGAAGGCCCAATGAAAGTCTGTGTAAAAGAGACCGAGAGACCCTGAGGCAATTCTCTTCTGATAAATTATGGATTATAATTCAAACATCTAATCTGATATGAAATAATTTGCAGCAGAGAAAAAATGAGCAAAAAATCACTCCCTGGTGTGCCGAAACTCTTTGTGAGTCAACTATTACCATTCTACTCATCCTTAATACTTACACTAAACTACACAACAATTTCACGACTTTCCATTCAAAATAGGAAACTTGTATGATCGACCCGAAATCTCCCTTCCTTCATATTACTCTGACTCCTACTAACATTATGCATTAGTACTCCACTCATAATACAATAGTAATAATAATCACACAGATCGAGATACGAATACTATTAATGATTTCCACAGAACAAAAAACTATCACGTGTATCATACCTACACTAAAAACTTACAATATGTATATTACTATACTGCTATATGCATACAACGTGTTTACACTTATCAAACACTTACTAACACATTGTACAGGTATAACAAACATGAAAAACACCAGAAAAGCTATAAAAGCAAAACCAACCCATCTCTTATAAAAAGTTCACATCATATACATATAAGGCTGCATAGAGATAGACAAGTCAAATCTAAAGAATTTCCAGCATCGACAGAGGAGCAGATTACACAGATTTAGTCACCTTCTTGGCGTAACATGTAAAACCAAAATTTGAAAAGGTAGCTGCACACGCTATAAGCATTGGAAAAATTTCTGACGAGTTGAAAAGGAGAATATGAAGAAATAGGTTTGTAGTGGTGGTGGGTAGGAATGAAGTGAAGTGTGTAGAGTGGTGTGGCAAGCTGGCTGGAGCTCAGAGCTGAATACAAGATCACACGCTGAGCAATCTCAAGAAATTCAAACGAATTTATGTGCCACTGGGTCGAAGTTCGACGAGAGCTTCACTTCACTCTTCGTCTCGTCTCTTCTTCGTCTTCGTCCTCCCTCACTCGCATCTTTTACCAACACTCTCACTCACAACCTTTCAGCCTTTTCCCTTTAACTTCACTTTTGACTTAACATCACATAACATTACAACCAGATTCTTTCAACTCACTAAATGCCCCTTTCGAAATATATACATTGTATTCTTCTCTTACTCAACTAAACCCTATAGTTTAACTTCACCTCGCTTTGACCGCTATGCTCAGTGCTCACTGAATCTTCTCTCTCTCTTACTGCTGCGTTCTTGGACTTGTGGAAACCGATTGGAATAAATGAAAAACGCCACATACACCAACACCAGTGCAGTCATCTCACCAGAAATCAAGGCACGAATAATACGCTATGTGAAATGCTATATGCAATGAGACTTCATATTACAGATATTTCATTTAAGACTTCCATTTCATTCCTACCTTGTTGTTTATTTCGTCTTCGTTGAGATTCGTGATGCAATCAAATATCAAAGCTGTATGCGTTGCAACGATTGATGAACACATGAAAATAATATTATCTGTGCAAACTACACTCTTTATAAGCTTTCCAGCTAGTTTCCAGCTAGTAATTTGTGACTATTTGTTCGAATGAATTTTAAAGTTATTTAACACGCATTTATCAGAATTATTTCTAACTTCAAATTGTATTTCACTTTAACTTAATATATCGTAATCAAAAACTTAATTTTGATTTTCTACTACAATTACAAACTCAATGATTATTAATTGCTTTTAAAAATACTACCTTTTGCAGTCTGATATCTGAAGATTATATGAACATTTAATTTCAATTTATGACAAAAATAAAGTGTAAACCGTAAACATGGTATAATGTCATGCTTTCAGCTTTACATTAAACAAAATACACGAGCGTATTAAATAACAGTATTTCTACTACATTAACTACATACAGAATGAGTAGTACCTATAGATATGGAATATAAAGATATTGAGCTATAGTAGCTTGAATTACATAACATTGCTTGCAATTTGCAGGCCCAGGAAAGTACATTTTCTAAAGTTGTCTCGAATTAAAACATTGCGTTGTATGGCATGTGGTGGAAGATAGTGTTTGCCATAATGTGAAATGTAGTATGTCCTGCATATCAACTAGAGAAATGCACTTAGGAGTTCAAGTTCACTTACCTATGCAGAGACAACAAGTAAACCATTCACTATTACATCGAAAGAGCTATGAAAAGATGAAAAGAATGAGTCAAGTCAACTTTTGAATGAATTAAACTTGTCATTACGATTATTGCATATAGCTCTTCAGCTTCTTTGGCCATTGGTACAAAAACATCAGGCAAGCGAGTGAGAGAGAGAATAGAATTCTAAGCTCACAGTTACAACACAGGTACTGGCTGTACTACAATGTAATATTTTAAATTCAATAAGTATAAAGAGCGAGAGACGACATGAGGCTTTTATTACATCAGCCCGTGAGATTTCATACGGTTTTTATCACTCTTGTAGACATAATTACGAGCTGACGCCATCAGGGCACCCAAAATCACTTGTGAAATAACATTTTCAGGTGCATTTGCATTTTATGAGAAAACTGCCAACCCAAAACTCAAACCTCCTTTTCTTTTGTCAACCAAACTGGATAGAAATGCACACACAACACACATTGTATGTAAAGAGGCTGAACGGAACATTACACGGGCACACTCATTCACATACTTAATAATATAGAAGAGAGAAACACATGGAGCATCATGAACATCATCAATGATTCCTTCCTTCATCTGCGTCCTCCTTGTGCACTCCACTCTCTTTCACCACAAGCACCAGACTCACACATTATTACATGAACTCATCTCATTGTGTCAAATAACTTTTGCCAATATTTGCCTATTTCTTTGAATAAAAAATGACACTGTCGTGTGAACCAAGGAAGTAACCTCCGCTCTACTCACACAGCAACAGCGGTACTTTCTTTTAAGCGATTTTACCCACAAGAAAAAAAATCTTCTTGAAAGCTTAAAACGCATGGTAGATGCAAGCTACATACAACCACCAAGTAGAGTGAGGATTACCTTTTTACAACCTACCTAACATACAAAGTAACAAATTGTACAATACTTTTTTGTTTGTACAACTGTTACTATATCTAAGCGTATTATGCATTAAGTATTCACAGAGGCAAATGACTGCCACTCTGTGCCATATCTTGTATCTGTGCCCGAGTCTTGTAAATACCGTTACTGTCTGTATAATATATTCCCTCACACACACTACATGAACTAGGCAGACTAATAATATTATTATATTCATCTGGATATATCAACAAAAAGAAGATTTGAAGCTAGCTAAAATCTATTACTTTATTCCATGTACAAAATTCAATATACTTTTACAAACGATTCATAGGCACCAACCAAATACACATGAAAGAATGCAAGAAAGGAAATGGAAATATTATATTGAGAAACTAAATGACATAGTGTATCAGCTACAAAATTATGTGATGTAATTTAAGGACATTTGACATGTGACATGACTTTAAAAAAGTCACTTCTCTCTCTCTGCGTTTTCTATGCCGCCTTCTATGTCCATCTCCTTTTTCCCAAAAAAAACTTTAGCCAAAACTCCCCACAATACAACAGACTCAGATTTAACTAAGGAATTGTATATACAAACAGACACATAACATAGGTACACCACATTTCATATGCCATTATGTGTATACAATTATTACTCGAACTGAATTCTTTACGACGAAACCGTGTAACTTGACTGAACCATTGCCGACAAAACATACATTTCATTGCATTCGTTTTTGGAACATTGTACATCCTTTCCCATATTATCCTTGCTCCATTCAAGCTAGTATGAAGCTATCAAACAGATATTCGTGTAATATTCTACAAGTAATTTACATATCTACATATACTAATAGAGAGATACATACAATCTTCTCTCGTAAAGTGCAATACCGCATTTATATATAAGGAATAATAATAATAATAATATAATTGTCATTACGCAATACAAAGTCTCATATTACATTTCATTACTACATACAGGGACTGCGGCAGTAGTGTGGTGCATAAATAAATTCCCCGAGCGAGCAAATGAGCAACAGAAGAAAATGTGACTTCATTGAATGCTGAGACAAGGAGAGATAGAAGAAGATCGTTCTTGACATTTTATAGGAACAGATGAGAAGGAAATGGATAAAGAAGACCATATGACGATACCAGCAGAACGTACATCACAAAACAAGACCAAAAACACAAGTGGCAACTTTAGCTGTTTCCTTTCTCCTCGAAAACAACGACTACTGACACTGATACAAAATATAAACTCGTAGTAAGTGCATTTCCTTAAGCAGAGGGAATTTCCAGGCTTTTCCTACATATTCTTATCACAATGATCATCTTCATGACATCAAAGATCATCATTAACAACAAAAGGTATCTCAGAACTGTCGTCCTATTCTCTTCTTATTGCTATTCACTTTATTACTTTGTATCTCTGCTCCAAAAGATAAGAGCGACGATTGTGGCATTCATTGGAGTAGTGTATTTAAACGTAGGTATATTATGCAGCAAGCAGCAGCAGCCGTCTCATTGCATTGCCCGTCTTATCTTTTCCCATCATAAGATTACACGACAAGATGTTATGTTGTTGTTGTTGTTCTATGTTCTTAGCAGTTTCCAATGGAATGCTCCATAATCAAATCAAATGCAACATAAACATGGAGAGCATGGCTTCTCTCTACATTTATTGTCGGCATTTACTTTTACTTTATATCAAAAGTAATTGGAATTTCTAACATTCCCCACCACTCGATTGCTTCATTACAGTCACAGCATAATCACAACCTTTTACCATTCACTTTATCAAATCCTCCTCATCTTTCCTACGTGCACATCCTACACATCGCTACATTCAAACTTTTTAGCCGAACGCCTGCACTTTCCTACTTTGTACAAGCTTGTATGTAGCATTATTTCTATAGGTATTTAACCATGGGTACCGATATACTTACTGTAATGCACATACCTAGGTAGTACGTAGGTAAAAAAGTTTGCAATTTTTGCAACGTTTGCAGCAATAAATCGTACAAAATGCAGTAATTTAACATCCTGTTTGCGTTGAGACTACTAACCTACAGACAAGAAACCTAAAAACTAGCTTCTGTCACATATATTTTATTTAAGACCCTCAAGTATAAAAAATCCTCGGGAGACACACATCCATGTACAAAATACTTAAACACTTTTGTACACAACTAAGTAATCAGATCACCTCCAATAAAAAACAGTAGTGGAGTCATTTACACAGTCAAAAGGCATAAAGATCTATAGACACAGAACCTGAAGCCAAGATGACATTTAAAGAGAAACATCGGCTTGAGATACTAATGTACTATATACTTTACACACTACACTGATACTCCTATATATACATACATAGATACACACATGTATAACATAGAAATACATCGTAGTTTCTTTGAGAGCATTTTCTCTCAATTGGCAGTACGTGGCCAAGAACAGAGTTTTAGTGAGTGCAATGAAGAAGGAGTGTATAGAGGAGATAGTATTTATAGCTAAATAAGTTAGTAGGTATTTAGGAAAGAAGACACTGTGAATTTTGTGGAGCGAAGGCCGAGCGGACAAAATTCCATTGTAAAGCTGACACCCAATAAGTCACACAATAAATCCCTAATTGACCCACAATCCTCAGCTCATATGTCAGAGAAGAATTCCATTGCTGAAGCCTAATTGCTCGTATAGCTCTCACAGTGCCGACATACCCTTGACATTTATTAGCCATTTATCTCAACATCTGGATCTGTATCACTCTACGCTTCCATTGTGTCTACAATGAAATGCTCTATATAATCATCTCGCTCAGCTGCTTAAGAGACTTTGCTATTCTAGTAGTGTACCACTACACACAATCCAACCAAACAGATACAAATCTTCTAATAAATAAGTGCATAGAAAATACATACCTAGATAAAGATGGACCGTGCTTACCTATGCATATATACTTACACTGCTTACTTTGCAGTTACTAGTAACTTGACCACTTATTTACTTTTGTAAACATTCATAAGAAAGTAGTCCTGGAGTATAATTCGTAGGAGAATGAAGCTTCTTCTATATAAAATATAATTTTGAAGCACGAGAGTTCTTAAACTTGCAGTCATTAAAATAAGTACCTAGCTACATTCTCATTTAAAACTATTGTAGTGCATTGCATTGATAATAGATTACATTTTATTATGCAAACAGACATCTATACCTGCAGATACAAATACAAGTATTATTACATATTCAAGATAAGTAAATAGGAGTGGACTTTTTATAGTGTGTGATTCAGTACATTTATTTCCTTGCGGCGGCGGATGTTCGTCTAGTACCTGTTTAATGCACCTATTTGATTACAATAAGTTATAGTGTGCAATGAGCTTTAGGCATCGTGTCAACGTCAATAATCTCAAAGATTATGTGAATATCAAGCCGCGGACTACTCCAGTCAAGTGGTCGCACAATAAAACTGTCCTCCTCCATTCATATCAACATTATTGTATCATTACAATTTCATGAACTGGTGCTTGCTCTGTAGAAATCAAAAATAGACGCATTGTGCATTGCAAAGGAATTATAATGCTACTAGTACTTTACATCCTTATTCCTTAAGTATTCTAAGCTACCTATATATACCTACTTATAAAACGTTTCATTTAATCTACGCTTCTAATCCACAATGCAAGTTTAATGGTGCTGTCCATGACATTTTTGTAAGTTCAAAATGTATATAAATGCTTTTCGTACTACTTGAGACAGTATTTAATATGTAGAGTTAGAGTCATTCATTAGAGAAGAAGAATATAATATGTATTACATAATTTACAACATGAGTCGCAAGTACAAATACCAATGTGGTATAAAAAAGCAATGTGGCCGATGAGAATGACTGCCAACATTGCAGTGCACTATTGCCATTGTCAAGACTCAAGACTCAAGTTTGAAGTGGATGTAGAAGATGACGATGAAAAAATTATAATAACAACAATGGATGTACAATGTGACTTTCTTTTTCTGTCAAGAGACCGACAAAGATTATCGTTAGCACATAATACACTGCTCTAATGCTCTGAGCAACGCCGAGTCCATTCTGTATGCATTATACATTAATAAATCCCAGATCCACAGATTTACAGAGAGCAAAGAATAGAATGCCGGAACAATGCCTCTCAAATGAAGTGACAACCCAGAGGATCAAAGGATAAATTCTGAAGAACACTACATATATACAGATACCAAGTTGTGTCTTAAACTTCAATACTCAATACAATAGACACAAAATACTATACGCACACCGCTATCATGTAAAAACTGCTCTTTTATATTATTTTTATTGCAATTACTTTTCCCACGTAGTAATTTGTGCGTATTAATTCTATAACCTATCGGTTATTACTTGCACCAGTAAAGATTCGCAAGAACGTCCAGAAATGTTCTAATTTCTATTTAGATCTTTTTATCTTTTAATTAGGAAAAACTTACTTGCTTTTTTCTTCGCAATTATATCTTTGAACAGTAATTATTAATAATAAATAATTCACTAACTAAATACTAATTAATACTATCATTATTATCAACCAAAACCATTTTTTATTAGGTACCAAGTATTACATTAGATAGTGTACCTAGTACCTACAGTACTGTGCATATCGTACCTATTCCAAAGTTCTTCTGTGTAGCATATGTCATACTCGCTGTAAAAAACACAAATATTGAAGACATGTACTACTAACGTGTATAATTGCCTCCCCCAATCTATGTACCTATCCCTAACTATCTATAGAGCGTTATTTGAGTATTAGTTAACAATTAAATGCTAAAGCAGATAAAATCACCCGCACCAGGCAGTTTTGATGAATGAAACCGCGGCATATGACATGATGACAGAAGCATCAAAGAAAATGTAGTGCACACACAATATTTATTATACTCTCGTATGCAGTCCTCAATTGAAAAAGAATTAGAGCAGAGCAAACAAACGAATTATTTAGTAATAATGCTCAAACAAGAGACACTACTCACAGCCTTTCATTTCAGCACAACCTCTCTTTAAAAAACGATGGAAATGACTAAAAATCTAATAAAGAAAATGAGAAACCGGCTGACATGACATTATTGTTGTGAGTGCATTGTAGAATAGAGTCCACCCGAATGCAGAACAGAGGCTCACATACAGCAATAACTGAAAATAAAGGAAATTCTGGGCTGCGACACAAAATAATAGCTACACAATGGGAATCCGGTTGACAATTTTGTGTGAAATGAATGCAGAAGAGGCAGTGAGTAGAGCCTCCGGGTTTTATCTCAAACAATGCTACTCTCAGTATTGCATGCGTATGTGCTGTAGTGCCGCACTATTAAATTTTGTCATCTGTCTGTCCCCAAAAATTTGTCGTTCCCAGATCAATTGGTTTGGATGTCCATGTCGTTTCAATTGAAAAATGCTTTGGGATAGACTCAATCCTTCCTGGCAGCGCTTATAGTAATTTCTGCCCTTCCTCGTCCTTTGAGCGTATTATGGCATCTCCATAACAATTACCACACTGCTGTGGTGGAACATATAGGAGCGAATGAATCACGATCCTTCTATAGAGATACTAACTACCTTAACCCACCTAGTCATAAAATAAAAACCCATAAACTGACTCAAATATCAGTGGAACCGCAGATGCGTTTAGGTTAACACTAAGAAAAAGAAAATCTGCTGAGAATCTACAAGCCACATTTTCCTTCAGCTATTACACCGAGCATCGAACCAGGCTCTTTTAGATCTAGTACAATATTGCGTGGGTTTATATACACAGTAAAAGAATAAGAACAAAACTCTACAAAATGAGTCCAATCTTAAAGTACCTATACAATATCCAAAAGCAATATAATCCATGATGTTACACATAAAGAGAGATAGAGATAGGAGGAATATCTGTGTAATAAATGACAGACCTTTTTCTCAGTTAATTTAAACCATCAAAGCGAAACAGCCAAAAGATTTTCAGATATTATAACAGGACTACCATAATATTAATACAGAAAAAAGAAATTTTAAGCCAGTAAAGTAACGTCATCGTACTTTACTATTCATTTACTTTTATCTCAACGACTCATCTTAAGATTTCCATCCCATCCAATCTCCCCATCAAACAAACTCAAACTACTACTAAGAAATTGTAGATTGACAAGGAAATAGCCTATTACATAATACATCTAGTTTTATGCACTAGGTACTACACGTTTACAAAACATATATCCATCTTTTTAAATAAACAAACTGATTTTCTTTACAAATGTGTGATTTGTTAGCCAAAGGCATTTCCGATCAGTTCAGAGACAAGCTTAGTTAGACCAGCAATAATATTTTATTATTTACGTAGATATGAGATATCCATGTGAAAAGACGAATATTATTCGTCAAACACACAAAACAAACCAAATGAAAACTGAGGAATGTCATTTCTACCATATTGACCCAACAAATAAGTAACCCTTATGAATGACCTATACGATATGTCCATATAGAATCGAGACAGCTCTTATAAACTGTAATGGCATCATAATCCGAGTTTGATCTATACAGCAGTACAAACAAGTTTTATTCTTATTCTTAACTGGGAAATGTTAACCGCAAACACCTGAGAGATAGCAAGTAGAAGATAACAATTTCTCATTCATTCTCACTTATTGTTGTTACTAGTCTTAATAAAATGTATGGAAATTCACCACAATGATTTATTACTCTATTCACTTACTAAATACATGGTAGACCATTTCAATATTCGCTCCAGTGTTTTTTGCATATTATGTAGGCACAATGTAACCATTTCAAAAAATCCACATTATTATATTGTCAGAGAAATTCTCCCGTTAAAACTTGTGAAGTTGTGTTGAAAAATCAAAATTACGAAAGCTGATCTGCTGCTGTCTTTGGACAGAAGAGAAAAATGAAAACAAGCCAAACAAGTTAAATAATAATTAGACAATTACGTTGCATAAAAGAGGAAACAAAACAGCCCTGCCCAAGTTGCTACTAAATCATATCAAGTACACACATAAATTATCACAAGTAATTTTTAGCTTTGTTTTACTCTCTTCAACCTCCAAACAACCAGAGAGAAGAATGTTTGAGTATCACAAGAATATTATACCACATTAATAATGCTATCTCTGTACTATATCATACCATAATAATATTATAATAATATGCAATATAATACCCTCTCAAGTAATATTCTTCGTACGTGCCTCTCTCTGCCTCGTCTCAGAACAAGTCAGTTGCTCTCCTGCCAAAGCTAAGCAAACAGGGAGGGAGAAAATGACGTTAAGAAACGATAAATGCAGTTGAAGTTGGCTTCAACACAACCCGTCAATCAGAACGAATGTATTTGATAGTAATAATTATGAAACTAAGCAAGCAACTCGCATAAAATCACACACAGATACACATAAAGCGGCTCTAGCCCACGTAGTTCGCAGCACATATCATCACCCTGCATCAGACAGATCAAAAAGATAAATATTATAAGGAAAACACCATCCATGCTAATAAGTACCTAAAATTCTGACTGCAAAATACATTGATACATTCATACACACCACGCTCTAACACATTACCCACATGTATGCCTACCTGCACTCATAAATTTATTATAATCCATTACACACGTATACATATGACACGAACTTATATATAAAAAATATTTATTACCCAAATTCTTCACCACTACACACATACAAATAGTAGTAGCTTAAGCAGAATGTAAAACAAATATATTATTTAATATTATTATTATGCAATCTGTGCAGTCATCAGATTAAGAAAACAATTTCCATTTTTCATACAACTTAAGTGTACGTTTTCATGCATACCTACTGTAGAAACTGTACAAGGTAAGGTAAAATGAGCAAAACTGATTTAGCGTAGAAAAGGGCATGATGCATGGAAGTTAAGATATTTCATGTGAGTGAGTGAATTCCCTATAGTGTGGTTTGCTGTTAAATATATCTATGCGTAACTTAACTATGTAGGTATATACTAATAAGGAGATAATAATGGAAAATCTACACGTAGCACCTATAGAAATATATAGAGACATGAATATATTGTAATGTAGTACTACAATGGAAAAGCAACTTCTGTAATTTCTTTCTTCACTATTTTACTTAACTATTGTAAATATGTTATGATGAAGGATGGACGAGAGAGAGAGGCAAGGTAGTTAACGTTTGGATTGGTTTGGATTGCATGATTACTACATACAGAAGGAAAGAAAATATTCCATCAAAGTCATAACAAGGTTCCGGCACATGGCATGAGTTCCTTCAGTCTCTAAGCCTCTATTCTATCTATCTTCTCTCCCAGAGTCCAACAAACGATTCTTGAACAAACTGCCTTGCCTTGCCAACTACTTACACACACTGCAAACCAATCTCAACCACTACTCAACTCAAATCATACTTAGAATAATTTTATATAGGAATGGCAGTGTTATATTATATCGTTATATCATGCATTTGTATAGCTTGTTTAAAAAGCTGTGTGTTTCTCTAAGTATACAATTCACGTAGCAGAACTTAGTTTAATACGCAATCCTTCTTCTTTTATACGACTTAAGTACAGTGAGGAATGGACTGGAGCCGGTTTTCCCATTATTTCCCCTACAACCATAACTATCACTACTATGTAGTACTACTTAAGATATTCCCAATTCAACGGATTATAATCCACTCGTCAAACTTAAATATTATAACAAATAATTCATCACTTAATGCATACATTATGGCCACTCGCTGACAAATCGACCACTTTCGAAACTTTAACTTCTATCTTATTCAGCATAGATTTGCACATCTTTTACTTATTCCATTCAGGTCTCCAAACTCAAAGTTTCCATCTCCAAAAACCCACGCACTTGAATCCAATTTATTCAATAAAATCAGAAGTAGTAATATTCCCTATGCCATCACAAAGATTTCTTCCCTTTGAATATTGGCATACGCACTATATTATACTACAATATATTGAAATACAATGTTTAGCCAAAAATAGCAAAAACTAGGACGATGATGTAATGATGTTGTTGACGAAGCCACCTTTTATCATGTACATATTATTCATACAAATTAGAGATTTCAATGCAACACCAATATAATGGACATCCACAAAGTGAAAACATCCAATAATAAGAATATCCCATCTCCAAACAATAGTATCTCTCCATACTCCATACTTCTCTCTCGCTAAATCACCTGTCTGTCTGTGTATTGGTAAGAAAGAGTGTCTCTTATAAATAAAACATCCTGCCGTATAAGTATTCCTAACAGACACATACACAGTATACTTTATACAGTTTCAACTCATCTCATCACTGTCATTATCATCAACAATATCAACCTCATCATCATCATCATTTTCATCCGAGAGCTGGGTAAATAGTTGGATCATTGATCCGTGCATAATAAAATATGTGAGTCTGTGAGTGAATGCGTCCTTGCATATATGTAAAAGAAAAATAAGGTACCTATATCGTAGAACATTATAATAAACTAAGGACCGAAACCATCCTCATAGATACTTATATATTTTACACACATGGTACATTATACAGAATTGCTGTATAGGTGATAGAAGGATCGGTGTATTATACAGTCAACAAACATCACATAACGAAATAACAAGGGAAGATGAGTCTGAGAAGAGCAATTCTTCTTCATATACAGAGATGAGGCAAAGACGAGCCCATTCGAATTCCCATTTATATATTACATCACATTATTACATTATTACTACATCGTAGTCGTATATACGGGATTATACCTCCTTGCTTGATGTTTGTTATTGTCGTTGGTCTTTCTGTACAAGACTATAACATAACAGTTGCATTCTTTGGTTGTATTGTATAATGATAAAGGAAATGTGTTGAGTTGTGGTGTGGTATCAGTAGAGAAACAGCTCTGAACTGAAGACGTGATGTTGAAAAGAGATGGATTGTTGGAAATAGCAACAAGGAACGTAGGTTACTGTGTAAAATGTACGAGAAGATTCTGTGTGTGTGTTTTAGTGGTGTTTGTGTGTAGAAGAGTGGGAAATATATCGCTGCAGTTTATTTAATCGTTGTGGACTCCTCTTTCTCTGTGTCTCTCACTTTGTCTCTTTTCGATGTTATTATCATGATGGGGATGTAACTATGTAACTGATGTAAGTACTCGGTTCTGTACTTAGTGCTCGTGTAATTTAATGCACTGCACTCGTACAAAATTCCCTGTGCAAGGAATACAAACACGACATAAATGGTTGTACATCAATCCCCATTTCAATGCACGACTCACTCCAGTCACTCCAGTCACTCCACACAATACAAATACAACCAACCTCCCTATAGTAGACTTGACTCTCTCTGCAATGCCGGTGGCATTGGCAATGGCCTAGCATAATTTCACATTTGGCACCACCACCAACACTCGATCTACTGTCACAAACACCTACTTATACAATATAATACTCTTCTGCTAAATAATGTCTAGAAAATACCTTTCTCCATATTATTACATGCAACTCTCCTATTTCAATCTCATTATCTACTTATACATTTTATGTACATTTATACTACATACCATAAATATGCATTTGCAAAACAGTTTTAGCAAATATGAAATAATAATTTACCATTTTAAAATTATTACTCAGTTTTTTGCCAGTTGCATCGAAATCAGCATGAAAAGTTTGCCAGCAGTGC